>JXTB01001098.1:0-19511 GCA_002914805.1 Parasponia andersonii
GCGCACACACGGTTGTAGCTATAGATGAAAATGATACTTGGACACATCTGTCTTCTCCGCTTTTATGCTAAGCAACTTTCCCGAAGACAACGTATCAATTTATTACGTATAATTAATCCATCTTTTGAGCACACTTCCTACGTCTGCAACGTAAACGTCGTTGGCCCCATTCATTTATGAAAATAAATGACACTCGACGACTAGTGAAAAGCTATTCACGTGCCCACTTCGATTCCTAGCTACTTCTAGTCAATTTCTTTGGGAAAAAAAAAAAAAAACAAAAGAAATAAAGATTAGAAATGACCGGTAGAAACATGTGTGTAGACAAAGATAAATGCATGTGCTATATCCTTGACTAATTGGTTCGTTCACATGTATGGTAATAACACTTTTATATAGCCTTAGTTGTTATAAATTTGTTTCTAAAAGCCCCTTGTTTCAGCTCCGTTCTCTAATTAATATTGTATATCAAATCTTGAAGTCTCCTTATATCTCATATCCCAAACTAATATGGCTTTCAAGATTAAAGTTCTCGTGGCGCTGCTACTGATAGCTGTTCTCGCTACGATAGCTCATTCTGTCGGAGACTCTCGTGCAGATTACGCGTTTCTTTTACACGATAAGTGTCCACGCTCTCATGGTATGTCTAGATGCATAGAGTTGTTATGATTACTAATCTTCACAATAATCTGTTGAGTGTATCATATCACTTTAGCAGTTTTAACTTAACAATCGTAGTAACTTCTATTTTCAAATAGATCATGAATTTGTCATGAACAGTATTAAAACTCTCATCGAAAACTCATCTGCAGATATGAGTTCACCAGGAGACGGTAACTACTATTAGATCGGAAGATGACATGCTGTTGGATCAACAACGCACCTATCCGAACTGTATTTACAGATATGAAGTGAAAAGATGCTCAAGAATATTCCCATCCATGGTTCTGTCCTTGGAGACGTAGTAAATGATGTTGTTCTATGTGCAAACCTATTATGCTATGCTATGTGATACTGTCGTATAGTAATTTTCGCGCAGAATTGTTCTACTGTAGCCCAACTTTCATGTAATTCATACGGTTAAAATTCAGATTGACTCATTTCAGTTGGTTCACAATCTGATTACATTGACTGTCAATATAACAATAAGACAATTATTATAACCAATAGTAATATTATGCTTTAACTGTTAGGGTTTAGCCCTAAAAAGCATATATAACAACAAGACAATTATTATAACCAATAGTAATATTATGCTTTAACATATATAGTAGAAGTCACATATTTCTCTATCAGGCCATGTTTAATCAATAATGAATAAACATTAATGAGAATGGTAATAAAGTTCTTGATTAAAAAATGGTAATAAAGGCCTTCCGACAAAAAAATGGTAATAAGGAAGTGCTTCCCTTTCTCATCTATTATATATTTGTTTACTAATACAATATTAAAGACCCAAAATTCTGATTCGTCACTACCTAAACTCTGAACCAGTAGCATAACGAGAATTTTAAATTTTTTGTTTATTTGTAAATATGTTCAAAAAGTTTCAAATTTGCAAAACATATATTTTTTTGAAAGTCTTGGAATACCAATTAGTAAATTAATATATATTTTCACAGTTATGTAATGACCAATAAATATAGATTAGAAAATAATTAGAAAACCATAATTTAATCGATAATCGATACGTCCATGCATCATCTATCATAAAAACAAATAAGTACTAGGCACTAACGTGACATAATAGTTTATATACAAGTAGTAATCTTGGTCAGCCTTGACCCGAAACACCAAGTATTAACAACTAATCGAAACTACTAAGTGCCCCATAAAATGCTAATGATCACAAAAATCAAACTAACCACTACATCATGGAAAATAAGGGGGAAAGGGTGGGAAATAAGGGGAAAAGGGTGGACTTGAAATGCTCGGTAGAAAATTCTATTACTTTTTTGGAAAACAATTTAATTTTGAAATCATTTATATGGTTAGTTATTTTGAAAACTAATTTACAAAATATTTGTATAATCTAAATCGATCTATCTAAAAAAATAATTGAAAACGATAATACTCGTATCATAAATCAACTCTCATAAGCTCTCATTTTATAATCAAGAAAGAAAAAAGAAAGTAACATATACTAAGCACTCTTTGCCTAACACTTACCTAATAATAAATCAAAGGAACAACTTAATACTTACAACTACCAAATATGAGTAATCAAAAAATCTCATACAAGTTTATTGGCTTTCACAGAGGGCAAAGGTAATGATGCCTACTAATAATCATGAAAACATGATAAACCCCAAGTGTGAGTAAAGTATAAAATAACTATATATGCAGTCAATGAACAATCTAAACATGCCTGATTTTTTGTTTTGAAACCGTTTTGTGCTATTTGGCAGTATAACGTTGCATTTTAACCAAACCCAACAATCAAAACTATACAAAACAAGATACAAAACCATCCAGAGTAATCTTAAATGCCACAATCCAGTACTAAAATAATAATTTAAAATAGTTTAATGTAATATAGTTGACAAAGTTACAAAGTTTCATAATATATTTAATTTATATCAAACTTAATTTGAAATAAGATAATTGAATCTCCTGACTCGCTAGAGTAGCTAACCCTATCTATTAGATTCTCGTGGTATTCTCCACTGCTCAACTGGATGCTTTCTACAAACTTTTAGGACCCTATTCACTAACTTTGAAAAGTGGCTTCTCTAATTGTCATTCGAATGGTTGAATGGCCGAAAGGTGTCCTTGGTTTTTTATTTGGGCTACAAGGCCAAAAATGAGCTTTGACACACTTTTCAAAGTAAAAATTGAGTCTCATCGATTTGAGTGCCATCAACCAGCCACTTCAACGAGTATCTTCAAAAATATTCCATTTCGTACTTCTATACAATGGCGGATCTACTATCCGAAAGATATATTAGCAAAAAGGGGTTTTAAAATATTTTTGCAAATTTTTTGAACTTAGAAAGTAGTAAATGACAATTTAAAATTTAATTGCAGAAAGTAAGTAAAAATAGCAAGCATACAATTACAATCACAAAATATTTACAAGTGAATAAAGATAGAGGAGATAGAGGGTTACAACTATAACAAGCACTATTTTTATAATTTTTGATAAATTTGGAAATTTGTCTATATTTCCGGCTTTGGAAAATATAATTCGATCTTTCTATCAGATCAAGATTATGGGTTGACCATTCCCTCTACAATAGGAGTAACGTTTTCTTATAGGCTTGCCCAATCTTTTTACAATGGGCTTGACTTGACTCTATAATTTCTAACTCAGATTGTTGAGAATATTGGGGATTATACTGCAAAAAGTATATAATATGAATTATAAATTCACTTATTAATAAATGAAATTAAATTCACTTATATTTGTTCTTTTTCTGCAATTCAATCATCATGTTATTTTCTTGATTGGTAATGTGATCTTAAACTAAGTATATAGATGTTAGGAACAAGAGGATTTAGTTTAAGAATAATGATCCAAAATAGTTCATAATCATTAAATAAAGTTATACAATTTATTTAATTAATATTATTAATGTAGCCTATCGCTCCTATAAATTGTACTTTTTATTGAGATTATAGATGTGGAGACATTATAATAGAGGCATTACATATAAAAGAGATTATGTAGAACTAGAGCAAGATGAAAATGAGTCTCTAGTAAATTCTGTTAGAATATAAAAAATTCA
Organism: Parasponia andersonii; assembly: GCA_002914805.1. Taxonomy (NCBI): domain Eukaryota; kingdom Viridiplantae; phylum Streptophyta; class Magnoliopsida; order Rosales; family Cannabaceae; genus Trema; species Trema andersonii. Next base: position 3,729 of record JXTB01001098.1, read on the forward strand.
CATTCATCAATTGATAATCTTATATAAGTTGATCTTAATTCTAAGTAAATACGAACTTACATGTGTTATATTATGCTTTTTAATATATATATATATATATATAGGTGAGATACATTCTAATAATATATCAATATATTTGTACTTTAGAGGTATAATATTATAAATAGCTAGGAATATATTTCATAGATATAGAATCTACTCATTATGTTATTAGAAATTGGAAAAGATATTATCTTAAATATTAATTCAGGTGTCGAACGAAGTGTATTGTTACTGCTAGTGGTTAACAAAAACTTAAAATCTATAATTTGTAATAAATAAATTATTCATAAGAGAATCAGTAGCATTTAAGGATAAAGAAATACTTGGAGAGACTTACAGGCTTAGACTTTACTCTAATTATGAATATCTTATAGAGATTCAATTTATACACTATAATTAAATCAATGGATTGTCATGGCTTTCTAATTGAATAATTATATCTATAATGTTGAGAGTACAATTTCAGAGATAGTTAATGGATTATATTTATTAATTAAAAGATAAATTTGCTAGAACTCCTTATTGTAGGACAATTCGGTCCCAAAACTAGTTTATAATCATTATAATAAGGGATAAAAGCCACCATAATGATTAGGACTTAACCCTAACAATTTTGGTCATGTATATAATTGAAAATTAAAATGAATTGAAAAACAAAAAAAGAAACAACAAAATTCGACTTTAGATACTATAGTTATGGCCTTTCAATGCCAAAAAAAATGAATACTCTTACATCCTAATAAAGAAATTTCAATAAATATGCTCTGCAGGTACTGCAATTAAACTATATGCTTCCCTCAATAAATGTTTCAAAAATAAGTCTACACCCACCTAAAAAGACTTAATTACATGCACAATGTAGACTCAATTATCCCACACAAGCTTTTTATGTGTCCATATGTATAGACACACTTTAAAAGGGATTTTTTTTTATTTTTTTTTTCTCCCACTACTTGCACATATTTTTTCTAAGTGGGAATTTATCACATAAATAATTGAATAATGGGATTTAATTGCCTTTTTAAAAAAATATATAATAAATAAGAAAAAAAATATGGGAGAGTGGGGGAGGGAACCAACGTGTAAACCTTCCCACATTCTTTTAATCCCATCATTTTTTTTTAATTGGAAGTTTTTTTTTTTGGTTCAACAGTTGCTCCCCTCGAGCATGCACATGGTGTTGATGAATAAGTGTTATGCTCGAGGCACTTTGATGTTTTGGTAGTTGACTCTCTTTGGTGGTTTTTGTCATTTCACCACCTTTACTTTAGAATAATTGATACTCAGCCTATTTCTCTTCCACTTTAGGGGGAGTGACTTGAACCATTGATTTTGTGGCTGCATCTATATTGTTGAATAGATTGCCTACGTACCCTTAGCAGGATCAAGTCTTTCGTAGTTCGGGTAGTTCGGGTAGTGCGATCTTAAATCTATACATTGGTCAACGTCAGAAAAAGAAATTCAATGATTATGGAGAATATGCCAGGTCAAATATTAGAAACAACTAATAATGCGACATGTTCTATATAGATAAATGTGCGACCAGTAGAAAAAGAAATTAAATCAAAATTCTTCAGATGAGTAATCTAAAAAGAAAAGGAAACAAGCTTTTAAGTAGAAATCAAGCAATATATTTATTAGTTATTACCCAATTTTGTATTATTACCAAAAATTGTATTTTCTAATTATGTAATTTTCCATTTGTACAATTAAGAAATATAGAGTCAACCTCACCTATATAAATGAAGTTCATTCTCATTATTTATGATCTCATAATCACTTCATTATATACTTTCTTTGTAATTCTATCTTTAAACTCACTTTGATACTTAGAAACTCTTATACTTCTCCAAAAAATAGTGAAAAATAGTAGATATAAACTTATTTTTTTAGACTAAACCACTTTAAAATTCTTATTTTTTTACTTTAATTTATTTTTTAATTCGTTTCACACATAAATCATATCTCATAAATCTCAAAATTTATTTTTGACAAAACTTCCGTCAACACTAGCTATTATGTAAACAGATTAATATTAAAATAAATATATCAAATATAAAAATATATATACTTAAGATATCTAGCTGAAAAAAAAAACATATGTTTATTAACACGAATTGTCAAAAAAGGACATCTATTGTACTTAAAACTGGATTTTGATTTAATGTCATCAGTGTGAACCACACTCGTATGGATTATATTGGAGCCATAAAATATAAACCTTAGCGAGACCCATATATATATATATGTGTGTATTCATGTCATATAATTAGCTAATAGAAGCAGCACATCTTATTACATCATTAAACTTGGGCAATTAAATATGAAGGTTTTGTTTTTTACTCGGTCTTCGTGAAGAAAGACTTGGATGTCCATCAAAGTCTTCGGGCATTAAATATGAACGTTTTGTTTTTCAAGAAAGACTTGGACGTCAGTAAAAGTCTTCATGAACAATAGGACCAATATAGAGACGTTTTTTGTTGTGTTTCACGTGGGAACGAAAAAACAATCATTTTGTTGTGTTTCACGTGCGAACGAAAAGACAATCATTTGGAAAATGTTTGTCAAATAATTTTCTTTGCCAGCTAGTACTAGTAAGATAATCTTCTCTCTTGTTAAAGAAAAATATATTGTGTCGAAAAAAAAAAAGAAAATATATCTCTTAAAAAAAAGAAGAAGAAAAGACAAACGAAAAGTCAAATGTTGGAAACTATTCCAACAATTCTTTAATACACCCTACATTAACAACATAAATATTTACTAATCTGAAATACAGTTTTATGAGAATTGAAATAAAGGTTTCGTTTTCTTTTCTATTTCATTCACGTGTTTACTTAGTAATTAGAAAATAAATTTTGGTGAATTACTCATATAATATAATAGTAAAATTAGAAAGGAATGAACAAGTTTTTAATTCCTAATTTCCATTATTTGTTAAACTCTTTACTATTCTTTATATTATTGGTTAATAAGAATACCTTGATTGTTAGAGGCTTTTTTCTAATTATATATTTTATTTTCTTTTAAAACACAATTACTCAAAATTTTCGCGTTGGATATCTGTCACCATGTAGTCAGAAATAATAAAAATACTCTTATGTTTGTCAAAAGGTTAAAAAGTATTTCTAATGATTTGTTTTACTTCGTTAACCAAAATGGTAAATGTGAAATCATATAAATTTTTTTCCAGACTCCTGGAAAACAAATTCTTATTTCGATTATCAGACTCATAAAAAGGATAAATTGAATGTTTGAGATTAAAGGGTTAAATTTGGAACTATGCCAAACATACGAGATAATGTACAATTTACTTTTGAAGTACGTAGATAGAGATTGAGAAAAATCAATTAAGTATGGCTCATGCCCTAATTTCTTAAATATGCATCTCAATGTTTTCTACAAAATATGATTTGATCTTTTCACATATCATTAATTATAGAGATTAAATACAAATGAATTGCCTTTCAAAAACAAAAAAAAAAAAACAAAAAAACAAATGGATTGAAACAAAGTTTCTTGAAACTAAGGACTCCACTAGTAATATAACTCCTCCCATAAATTACATTACTGCCATGCCCAACTTACTGATCAGATTACTATTAATCTAATATAAAAATAAAACATCTATTTTATTTTACTCTTGAATTAGTGTTTATGCAGAATTTTATCTTATAAATTTTTTTTTTTTACAAGAATCTCTCTGAATTATTCGATTGTAAAAAAAATTCTCATTTTATTAGCTTCTATCCATAACTCAGACTATTATCCCAAAATAAAATTAGTTAAAATTTTTATTTTTAAATTTAGGCACCAAACTCTTCCATTTTCTGCTCCCACAGTATAGTCTTCTTCGTTAAAAAAAACAGTCCCATCTATCATCTATCACACTATCTCAAACGAAAGTAAACGTGCGGATTGGATTTTGAGAGAGAAATATGTGTACGAACGTGTTGAGGTGTGAGTGAGAAAATATAAAATTAAACAGAGGGTTAGGTTAGGACAGAAAAACAGAACACGTTGAAATCAATATTTTTTACAAATAGTAATTCTCAAAAACAGTTTAGGGAATCACTTTTTCCTAAGTATAAAGTATCGTTTAGGATATTTAATAAAAATTAGGATTAATATCACCTGCTTCCCAACCTTTTGTGATGTATTATTTGGGTCCTTGATTTAATTTTGTAGCATTTAACACCCAAAAAAGTTTTTTTACTGTTTTGCCCCCAAATTTTAACTGTTTTGTAACTGTTAGGTCCTTCTTAAGCAAAAGATAATGAAGTCAGAGGCTTTGTTGGGTGGTTTCAAAAGAGAAATTTGAGAATGTTTCTTAAACTATGGGTTTAAAAAGGAATTAGAAAGAATAAAAAACTGAGTCATTATTCCAAAAATTGAGACTAGAAGGCTGAAGAGAAGGGGGGGCATAAGATAGAAGAGAAAGCTGGCTTTTTCGGTCAAAATTCCACCTAATTATACCCCTGCAAAATGGAACAAGTGTTTTTCACATGACAGGTCACGGCTCTTTCTCATACAATTGATTAAACTTAAAAAGGGCCTAACTGTAACAAAATTATTAACTGGGGACTTAAGTGATACCAAAAAAAAAAAAAAAGGTGAGGACCCAAATAATACATTGGAACAAGGTTGGGACCCAGGTGATGTTAACCCTTAAAAATTATTGTCATGACTCAAGTGTTATATTTAATAGCGTTCTTTGTTTGTTTCACATTTGGTCATAAAGGGAGATAGAAATATATCGTGCACTGGAAGGAAAGTGCAGCCAGAAAAGCTGCCGGCGGTCGCCATGGATAACGAAGCAGCGTCCAATTCCTCGACCGAGATTCAGTACGGTGGTGTACCAGTATCGGCAGAGGTTCTTGAGAAGGTACGTTATTGGTTTGATTTATCTAATACATATTTAGTATTTAATGATATATATTGGCAGAAAAATATATTAAAGAAATTCACTATTTTGCTTAAAAGTTTAACTACTTTAAGATTTGTAATAGAGTATAAGTATCTTTTAAACCACATAAACAAACTTTCTAAATTCTAACTAATATGGGATAATTTTTCTCTTTTTGCTAATTGGGAAATAATTAACTACTCATCTGACTATATGCATCTCAACATCTGCTGTTAAGTAGCCAAAGCCTCAGTAAACGTGAAAGTGATTACCCATAAATTACAGTATTATCATTCGTGGACCCTTAGTCTTGTACAAGGAAATTAAGCATATTATAAATATGCTTTCCTCGAATAATATTCTAAACAATATCTTCACCTCTAGGGAATGAGAAATCTGGCAATGATATGTTAAAATTTGAGACATTTAACTGAAGTCCATGTTGCCAGGTATTGATACAAAAAGAGTATAAAAGAATGACAAAAAGAGTAATGTTAGCACTCATCCTATAGCATGTAGAAGTGAGAGCTAGATAAGAACTTTAGTTTTTTTTTACTTTGCAACCCAGTCCAAGCAAAAAGTTTGTAACCCACTTTGTTTCGAAATGAGTGCCATACCTGGCGTCCACTTCCACTGTGCACTTGTTGGGAAAACTTATACTGTAGTTGGAAATGAACAAATATGTTCAATCTAAACAAGTGACCAATGAGGTCAAACCCACAAGAATCGTTGAAATCTAGAAACTCTACTAAAATCCAGGTAAATAAAAATTCCAATATATGGTTCAAAAGAAAATTACAAATATTTGTTGCGGAATAATTGAAAATAAAGACACAAATTATGTCCCAACATGATAACACTTTAAAAAAAAAAAAATGAATAACAATAACAAAAATATCCTGTAATATGATATTTTTTCAGTTATAATTATATTTTTTAATTTGTGTAAAATTATACACGTATATTTAAAATCTTTACAAATGTCTATTATCTGTATTTAGAAAAAGCTGTACTAAATTTATATGAATTATTAATATTTTTTAAAATAATCCGGTATTTATGACCAAATTTGTACATTAAAGATAGATATTGTAGAAATTTTAATTGAGCAAGCTAAGAGATAAAGTTAAAATTGCAAGAGGTCATACTTATAAAGTCAAATGGTCTGTGTGTAGGTATTTGAGAATCCAAGGAAATGAGACTAGTGAACAAAAATCTCAAGTAATACTATTTTGAAACTTGAAGAGAATAATTTTGTTTTGGGAATGCCTAATTATACTCTGCATTTATTATAATCTGGTGCAAATCTAAAAGTTGAGAAACCTTAAATGCTCATAGAATATTTTTTTTTTCATTTATATTAGTTCCATAATTTGAATAATATATAATTTATACGAGGCAATATTGATTTTATTTACTAACCATTCAATTTTATGAGTATACCTAATGATCATATTAGAAGTAGAACTATAAAATTATAGTTACACCTACCTGCATGTCTTCATGTTAAAAATCTTACTCAAAGTAAGAAATAGGAAACTAATTAATTTACTGATCCTAATTAATTATTATACTAAATTTGCTTGAACTAAACTGACAGGAGGAGCCGGGGCCAATCAATATTCCAGAATTCGACAATTGGTCCAAGTGTGTGATCTTTAGAGTTCCCAGGAAGCTCCGTGACTCAAACGAAAAAGCTTACACTCCCCACCTAGTTTCCATTGGCCCTTTTCACCATGGAAACGAAGCGTTGAAGGGAATGGAATCCCACAAGAAGAACTATTATTTCAAACAGTTTTGTGTCCGCACTGACAAGAGTGAAACGCATCTCGTGAGCTTCATCAGGGAAAGATCTGACAAAATATTGGATTGTTATGCAGGTGCTATAGAACTTGATCGCAAAGACTTTGAAAAAATGATTCTCATAGACGCCTGCTTTATATTTGAGCTCTTCTCCCGGGTTTTTGAGACTCGTCATAAGGAAGATTACATATTGCGCACCCCATGTCTTCTTGAGGAGATACGTCTGGACTTGCTAATGCTTGAGAATCAAATTCCATTCGTTTTTCTTGAGGAGCTATATAATTTTTCCTACCCTAGACTTGGCCCTCATAAATCAATTAGTAAAAGCAACAACCAAGGTGATACTGATCAAGAATGTTGCAATATTAATATCCACCTTCTTAAGTGTCTGGTAGTGTCATGTAATTCATCAGGGTGCATTAGCTGTAAGAAGTATGATTCAACTGATGAAGAAAATCAAGAGCAGCAACCATCTACCTTTCTGATGCTTGCCATTAATTTCTTTAACAAATCTCCAGCTTTGACGTTCGACGTGAAAAAGAAAATAAGACATTTCACCGATTTGGTCAGACAACTGAGGCTCCCAAAAGATGATATTAAGACCCCTAAACACCATGTGACCAATCTCTACTCTGCAACGAAGCTGAACGAAGCAGGCATTCATTTTGCTCCGGCGCCAGAGAGAAAGGGGTCAATACCACCCTTGGCCAGGGTAAAGGAACGTCGACCTTGGTGTAAGTACATACCATGTTTTCATTCTCTACAACTTGAGCTTCCTCTGTTCAAGATAGAAGACAGCACGGAATGCACTTTGCGAAACGTCATTGCATTGGAGCAGTGTCTTTATCCATTTGAGGCCTTCATCTGCAACTACGTTTTCCTGATCAGTGAACTCATCGACACTGAGAAGGACCTCGAAATCCTTGTGGAGAATAAGATCATCGACAATATGCTTGGCAGCAACGCGGAGGCGACTGACTTGGTTAACAAACTCAAACATAATATGTCGATTGTGCAGTTCACCTACAGCGATGAATTCAAAGAGCTTAACGATTTCTATGGGAGGTGGTACAACAAAGCCAAGGCAAAACTCGTAAGTGTCTACTTTAAGGATCTTTGGACTGGCAGTTCCACTGTCGTAGGCATTTTTGTTCTCATTTTCACAACCACTTCAACAATTAAGTCACTCTTTTTCTCTTAGGAAGCTTTGTCCAGTAATACTAGCTTTTTTTATTACTACGTTATTAGCTATGCCCTGCCTTGTGGTAAGATAAGACTCTCGATCGGATTGCTGCGCATTTGATGTAATAATCATATATACCGTTTCCTTGCTTGTAGAAATTATTATTGCGTGTTAGTAATGGAAGTGAATAATTTTGCGTTCTTATTTTTTGTGTTTCCATGAAATTTTACTTCGTATTTGAAATTTCCTCTTTGACTTGCTACCTATATAAAAAATTCAGCCAACAAGAAGTAGCACTAATTAAACAACAAACAAGATGAAGAATAAAATGATTGTATCGATGTCGTTCTAAAACTCACTCATGACAAATGTCGTTGTAATATGTAGTGTTATCGCAGATTGAATAGAAATTAATAGTAAATCGCAAGCAATTCACTACAACAAATAAGTAATAAAGTGAGGACACATTTAGTTCAAACAAAAAGCGGCGATAAATCTGGCATTAGCGGCAATTACTAAAAGTCGTCACTTTAAATATTACACTATTAATATGCGCCAATAATTCTCACTAAAAATTCTGAAGAAACGATAACTTTAGATTAAGTGTGCCAACTAGTGTGAGATATTTTCACCAAAGACTCTAAAACGGCGATAATTATTGCTGTTTTAGTTTTTAAATTCGAATAAAATTTTTAAATGAAAAAAATAATTAAAAATAATAAATAATAAAATATTTTTAAACTCTAAAGCGACGATTATTAGAAATCACATGAAAATTTTGGGGATCTAGTTGACCGTCAAAAATATGTTCTCAAAGGAAAAAAATCTAAAGTGGAGATATATGATCAATAGTGGCGACAAATATCACTGCTTTAGCTTTTTAATTCAAATAGGTTTACCAAGGTGCTGACTCGAGATGCTGGCAAGAGGAGGTGAAGTATTGATAGGTTCATCAAAAATGACTCTATTTTTCTTTGCAGATTCAGAGGTCGTCTTTTTCCCTATTTGCATAGGAGAGGAGGAGCTGGCTAGAGTTTTAGACTTAGAGCCAAAAGTTAATAGAGGTGCTCACATGCTGCCTCTATCTCTGTGAAAAAACAAAAAGAGTAAGGAAACGTTGCACGAGTATAAAAATATATAAAGAAAATGACAACACTACCTTTGGGATGATGAGTTGGAGAGGGACTTGTTGGAATATGTCAAGTAGAAGCGGTAGTTTTCTTCTTCTTCGAGCTCGCAATTTCTGAAGATAAAGGTGCCTTTTGTATCTTTGCACTCAAAGACCTTCATTTTTTTTTCCTTGGGCTGGGAGTGCTCCTAGGACAATTTGCAGATGATGGGAAGCTCACGCCCTTAGGAAAAAGATAGGAAGCAAGCAAGTTCTATGTCATCCCTAAAATCTTCCAACCGAATTCATTTTTAGAAAGACTGTTAATCTTACTGACGCGAAGGAGCTAGTTTGAGTTGAGTGCTAATCTTTCTACTCTGTTAACTGCAAAGAATAAATAGTGTTAGAATAAATAGTGTTAGAATAAATAATGAAATATTATGCGAGCATAGTAAATTGAGTATTTACTAGCATACTCGAAGAATCTATTATTGGCGTACTTGAAGTACTTGAAGTGGAAGAAGCCATCCTTCCACTTACCAATATTATTTCTAATATTAGTAATGGTCTCTACATTACTAATAGAAACCAACATCAGAGGGATTCAACTTGAGGAAGTCAAATCATGAGAATTTTTCTCAAATGGGGATCCCTAATTTGTGCTTATGATAGAGTATGTACAATCTTACCATTTATCTATATATGTTAGGTGTTAGTTGAAATGGACTGATGTCATAGTAATCGACCACTGACTATATATATGGATAAGGAGAGAGATGACTCCAGCTCATGTCAGTGTGTCAGTAAATGTTGTATATCTGAGTAGAAGTGTGCTTGGGTAATTAAATTCGGTTGGAGTTAAGATCTTAAACTTCAGATCGAAGTTGTATTGTTTCTTCAATTTCTCAATCTTCACCCATGTGCAATTGGATTTTATGTTAGCACAAGACCATTCACCTTCGATATATTGAAAGCTGAAAGAATACTCAGGAGCCTATCTAACATGTCGAGAACATTGGTCCTCTAGGAGATCTGCTATGCGAGGAGTTCCTTGCCTAATCATAGTTATCTCAACTTCGGGTCTAGGGTCCCTTTCAAGGTAATCGTCTAAATTTATCAACTCAAAGCTTGTGGAGGGCTCTGATTCTCCAAAGAATGTGTTTCCCTCCCAAAAGTCTTTGCTATTAAACATTTGAAAAAGAAAAATGGATTGTGTTTAATCTTATGCGAGCTTTGGTCGATAGGTATTTAAAATAAACCATATTAATGTTTATAAAGCTAACTTAAATGTGATCTAAATCTACTGTGATTGTCCAGATTTAGTTCGAAAAAATGGATGAAATTCTAGAAAGTAAAAATTAGTCATCATTAAGTGAGAAAAATACTAGAAAATCTCTGGGTAAGATTTCGGATTTTCAATTGTAAAAATATTCTTCAAGTATATCTAAAAATATCAAGGAGAAATGAAAAAAGAATGAGAGTGAACCAACCTTGTGAAAAGCTTGAAAATTTGCTGAAGATCTGAAGCTTACCTAAAAAAGAAAACCGGAATATTTGAACTTCGCCAGAGAAGAAGACGATAGAAACTGAATGTTCATCGGGGAATCTTTGAGAATTCTGAGGCGTTTTATGGTTTTATGGTCTTTTAGATTTTTGGAAAATAGAAGGAGAAGATAAGGGATTTCTTCTTTATATGTCATGAGATTCAATAAATCTTTGCCATGGGATAAAAAGTTAATTTTCGGATCTAATGACTAGAATTCTCGCAGGATAATTGATTTTTGAAATTAAAATAATTAATTTTCGAAATACGAAAGGATTTTGATTTGAAATAACAATTGATGTCATTGTCATTATCACATGAAAAATGGAGAAATCTCCTCGAGTCTCACCAATTTCTTGATGAAAATTGATACGTAGTTGCGTTTGTTAGGAATGGTACATGTGCGATTTTGAAAAGGTATTTCAAGATTTTGCAATTTTTCGGGAGTTTTCAGATAGTCTCACAATGTCGCACTTTAAATCTTGCACTTAGTAAAACAAGAAGCTCCATTCAACCCTAAAGAACTAATGGAGCTAGGGGATAATTGTTGTATAATCTTAAATCTACACATTGGTCAACGTCAGAAAAAGAAAGTCAATGACTGAGGAGAATGCGTCAAGTCGAATGTTAGAAACAACTAATAGTACGACTTGTTCTGTGTAGATAAATGTGCGACAAGCAAAAAAATAAATTAAATCAAGCTTCTTCAAACGGGTAATCTGCAAAGAAATGGAAATAATATTCTGAGTAGAGATCAAGCAATCTATTTATTGGTTACTACCCAATTTTGTATTATTACTCAAAATTGTATTTTCTGATTATGTAATTTTCCATTTGTATCATTGGAAAATATAAAGTCACTCTCACCTATATAAAGGAAGCTCAGTCTCATTATTTATGATCTCACAATCACTTCGCTATACACATTCTCCACAATTCTATCTTTGCTCTCATTTCAAAACTTAGAAATACTCTTATAATTCTCTATAAAATAGTGAAGAAGAATAAATGGATGCTCATCTTTTTTGGGTTTGAACCACTATAAAATTATTGTCTCTTTACTTTGCTTTATTTTTCAATTCATTTCACGCATAAGTTATATCTTATAAATCTCAAAATTCATTGTTGACAAAATTTCCGTCAATACTAGTTATTATATAAAACAAAATAATATAGAAATAAATATATCAAATATAAAAATACATATACTTAGATATTTAGTTATAAAAAGAAAAAAAATATATATGTTTATTAACATGTATTGTCAAAAGAGGACATCTACTGTACTTTCCCTACTTAAATCTGGTTTTTGATTTAATTTCATCAATGTGAACCACGCTCGTATGGACTATATTTGAGCCATAAAATATAAACTTAGCGAGAACCATATATATCTGTGTGTATTTAATGATATATAATCGGCTAATAGAAGCAGCACATCTTATTACGTCATTAAACTTGGGCAATTAAATATGAGAGTTTTGTTTTTTACTCGGTCTTCGTCAAGAAAGACTTGGATGTCTATCAAAGTCTTCGGGCATTAAATATGAAGGTTTTGAAAGAAAGATTTGGATCTCAGTAAAAGTCTTCATGAACTATGGACCTATATACAGACGCTTTTCGTTGTGTCTCGCGTGGGCACGAAAAGACAATCATTTTGTTGAGTTTCACGTGGGAACGAAAAGATAATCGTAGATCCCTTAAAAAAAAAAAAAAAAAAAGGAGAAAAGACAAATGAAAAGTCAAATGTTGCAAAATAATCCAACAATTCTTTAATACACCCTATATTAACAACATAAACATTTACTAATTTGAAATACAGTTTTATGAGAATTGAAATAAAGGATTCGTTTTCTTTTTTAATTCATTCATGTGTTTACCTAGTAATTAGAAAATAAATTTTGGTAAATTGCTCATATAATATAATAGTAAAATTAGAAAGGAATGAACAAGTTTATAATTCCTAATTCCCATTATTCGCTAAACTCTTTACTATTCTATTCTTTATATTACAGGTTAATAAGAATACCTTGATTGTTAGAGGCTTTTTTCTAATTATATATTTTCTTTTTTTTAACAAAACAATTACTCAAAATTTTCTAGTTGGATATCTGTCACCATGTTGTCAGAATTAATAAAAATACTCTTATGTTTGTCAAAAGGTTAAATAGTATTTCTATTGATTTGTTTTATTTCGTTAACCAAAATGGTAAAAGAGAATTCATTATAATTTTTTTTCAGACTCTTGGAAAGTAAATTCTTATTTAGATTATCAGACTCATAAGATGTTTAAATTGAATGTTTGAGATTAGAGGGTTAGATTTGGAATTATGCCAAACATACGAGATAATATACAATTTACTTTTGAAGTGTATAGATAGAGACTGAGAAAAATCAATTAAGTATGGCTCATGCCCTAATTTCTTAAATATGCATCTCTCAATGTTTTTCTACAAAATATGCTTCTTCCTTTGCACATATCATTAATTATAGAGATTAAATACAAATGGATTGCCTTTCAAAAAAAAACAAAAACGAAAAAACAAATGGATTGAAACGAATTTTCTTGAAACTAAGGACTCCACTAATAATATAACTCCTCCCATAAATCACATTACTGCCATGCCCACCTTACGGATTATGTTACTATTAATCTAATATAAAAATAAAACGTCTATTTTATTTACTTTAGCCCTGGAACTAACTATGTCTATGTAGAGTTTTGTCCCATAAATTATTTCTCTTATATAAAAATACCTCCGAAACTGTTCAGAAAAAATATTATTATTATTTTATATTGCAACTGTTGGACACTTCTTCAAATAAACTAGGAATTCTCCTAAATTGAGTAAAATTTAAATTTTGCCACTAATTCGAGGTTTGGATTATGATTATAGGCCTTTCACTTTTAAATTGGTCTATTTTGCTAATGAACTCTTTGATGTAAACTAGTTTTAGGTTTTGAGTTTTATACTTTAATATTGTTTGATAGGTTTAAACCTAGTTGGAATGTATTCAAATTATAGAAATAAAAATTAATTATCATTATTCATATAGTGTAATATTTTGATTTAAACATATTTTTATATATAAGTTTATCTCCATTTTACAAATAATTTCTTGTTATTATATAAAATTTACCAATTAATATTTTACGGTCACTTAAAATAAATTTTGATATTAAAACAAATAAATTTTGAAAAGAAAATATATATCGAGCACAATTATAGCACCAAATAATACTAGTTTAAAAGTAAAAACAATTAAACATGAAAATTATATGTATAATATAAAAAGAGAAAATAGCAAAAAACAGACACAACAATAACATTATAAAAATCCTATTTTTTTAGGGGTAAAATGGTCATTTGACCATCTTTTTTTCTAAAAAAAAACTGATTAAATATATATATTAGTCTTTTTCTCTCTCCCTCTCGTCCCCCTTCCCCCACCGATTCACTCTCTCTTTCCCTCGTCTTTCTCATTCTCTCAGCCGAAGGAATGCAGGAAGCTGCCGCCAGCCATCGTCTGGCTGAGCAGACCACCGGCGGAGCTGCCCCAGGCCATCACGAACCAGCGCTGGCCAGCTGCAGGGCGCCAGAGGAGGAGAAACAGCCGCTTCGGTTTTTTCGTCGCCGGTGAAGGTTCCGGCGTCCATTCGACCTCTAACCGGTCCCGTTGGGTTCGTATCGTCGCGTGAATCGTCAAGGTATATATTTCACGATCCCATTTTGCCTGAATTGAAAGTTGCCATTTTAGGGTATTTTGAGTTTTGAATTTTAATTTTTGATCCGACCATTAGATTTCGTTTTTGTTGTCATTTTTGGAATGTACTCGGAAAATGGAGAAGTTTGATATATATATATATATTGTGTCGTTTGGTGATCGGCACGAAAATCGAGATCAGACGGTCGAGATTTTGTTTCGTTTTGCGTGCCACCGGTCCGGTGTGAGCCCAGACCCGAATTGGACAAGTCATATATCTAACCTAACTATTTTGGGTGCTAGGAATTCAATGAAGAGGTCTGTTTATGGAATTGAAGCTCCGGCGAGAGGTTGGTTTTTCACAAGAGGACGATCAAGGGTGTTGGATTAGTTCCCGACCCTCTGAGTGATCATCCAATGGCACCTTGAGCATCCAATAGCGTGAAATTTCTATTCTAGTGAAGTAGGGATTCGGTTACCTCTATTTTTCGTCGTTTTGAATAAAACTTATTTTCTGCAACATATGAGAACAAGTGTGATTTTAGAACTTTTAAATATCGGTGATGGAATTGAATGGTATGATTTATATATTGGATTGCTTTGGGAATTTTCTGAGTGCAGGTTATTTTTGGATATGTTAAAATAGGGTCGTTATGCTGCCCATTTTTCTACAAAATTTAATGAATTATTTTATTAAAAAGCAGAACATTATTTGAACTTAATTTACTGCATGGCTACTTTTACACATCAGTTCAGAGTACACGTGTCATAGAATCACACATGAGTTCCAAGTTAGTATCATGGGGTTTTTACAGTGTGGCGCTGCGGCCCCACTGACGTTGAGAGTCCATAAATCTGCACGGGGTATTTCTTCTGATTACCTCCCCATCTGGCAGGCGTAGGTAATGCGGTTGCCCCTCCAGGTTTGGTAGGCTACACACGGGTGTCCCCTCCAGTTATGGGCTAGTTGTCAGGCAAGCTGTATGGCACACATAGTGCCAACACCCTGGTTTCCATTGATGAGAGGTGATGAACTCATGGGTATAGGTGGATTTGTGTCATGTGTTGGTGGACTGATTAGTTTTGGGATATTATGTTTTCCATACCTCTATATATATGTATGTGTATATGGACTCTCAGTTTTGGATATTTTATGAATATATGCACATATGATTTTGCAAAGTTATTTTGGATTAAACTAACCATGCAGGGACTTTCCATCACCAAAAAGGTTTTAATTGAGGTAATAGTTTTCCCACTGAGCTTTGAGCTTACCCCTTCTCTTTTTCCCCCCTCCTTCTTTCAGGTGATCACTCATTCGAATCAGTTGTATCGATAGCTAGGCAAGTTGCTTAGCTTAGACTCATGGTCTTATTCCTCCTTGGGTTAGTACTTTTCTTTGTCTCACTCTTTCTCCATGTCTACCTATTTAGCCAAGTTCATTGAGTCTACTAAGTGAATGTATGAGGATGTATTTACTACTATTTGAGGATTTG
>JXTB01001100.1:9977-27312 GCA_002914805.1 Parasponia andersonii
GTTCCTTTCCGAAATACTATTACAAAAATGACATTTTAACAATTAATCAGTGAAGTTGATACATTTTCAAATTATTTTCAGAAGTGATATTTTCTAAAATAATTTTTTAATAATAATATTTTCTAAATATTTTAGAAAATTGATATTCTTGCAAACAATCAACAAAATTTTTCTAAATTCCTTTGAAAGGTAGTATTTATGTAATTCTTAGATTTTTTTTAGCATAACTTGTGCTCTGGACCTCGAAACTGAGTTATGACTTTGAATTTGGACTTAATGAGATCGAGACATGAATTCTTATATAAAATATGATTATGTTTTATAGTAGCATGAAAATTGGATTTTTCGTGGTGCAAAAATTGCGCCATTTTGCATGCTACAAACTGGTCTCATGATGGAACCCGTTTTTGACAAAGTATATGCCAAACCTAGCATTTTTAGATACTTTGAATTCAGAGGTGACATTCGTTTCTCCATTTAAGGCTCTAATAGAAAAGTCACTTTTTCAAGTAGACGTATTAGTATCCGAAAACTATCATTCGAATACTCAAGTGACCAACAAGAGTTTTTTCGAGTGTCATTGGCTTGACATTATTACCATATTGAGGTAGGAGTTCAATTACTTGATTTTATATCTGTTTTGATTTATAATTGCATTAAAATTTTTTATGAAAAATCGTGATTTCACGATGGTTTGAAAAATTATTGAAAATTGTTGAATTATACTGGGATTTGATTGTGCGGATTATTTTACATATTTTATATTGTGATTATAGGGTAAAATAACAGTGTGCTTCCCATGTTACAGTAAATCCCAAAATAATACTAAGTTGGATTTTAAAACATGATTTAATTCATGGATGCATGGTTATTATAAATTGTTATATATTGTACATACCATATGCAAAGTTCTACTATTGCATCATGGTAATTTAGATCGCTAGTGAGTTGCTATAGTGCTAGGTGAAAGACCTAGGCCCTTGCGTAGGGTTTTGGTTGACACACCTACAAGTAGTGTCAGGATGCTGAGTACCTCTACTATAAAGGTATTACAAGGCCGTGATAGGAGGATGAAAGTTAACTCATATACATGGTTGATTTATGATATGTACAATTATGTGGATTTGATTTTGATTTTGAATACATAATTATTCAGGATACCAATTGTTTTATAAACTTGATTTATAAATGGATTTTAAAAAAGATATTAACCATACAAGTTTGGTAAAATTGCATCCATTCAAAAAGGTAATTGAATTTCTACTGAACATATGAATGTTCACCCCCTTACTTCTCTCATTTTTAGGTGTATGTCTAATTGAAATAGTAATCCCAATAATATGATAAGCTGCATAGCTTGCACAGATAGTTCTACTCTAAATTTTTAGCAGGTATTCGCACATTGTTATCCTTCTTTTTTTGTTCAGTTATTTAGTCAAGATTAGTAAGTGAATGTATGAGGATACTTTTGTTGTTAAATTGAGTATTTAAAACAATAAGTGATTTTATATAATACATTTTAAACATTGAACTAAATATTTCAGTTAAACTCAATTTTATCAAAGTTTATGACTTTTCATCAAGTTCTAAAAGAGCTAAAATTTTCTTAAACTTTAATGAGTATTTCTCTAATGAAATAAAACTAATAAGTGTTTTAATTAATAATGAATTTATAATGATTTGAGGATCAAAACGAAATTATCTAATACCTAATTTCTCTTCTATTTTGTAAAATTAATATTTTATTATATTTTCACTTAAAATTACTAAAAGTCACAACTTTGGATTGGCAGGTAGTTATCCTCATATTTAAGACTCCCGAGAGAGTCACCCAAATTCGAACCCAGGACCTCTAACTTTTAGGATAACCATGTTGCCGCTAGGCCATCTGTTCGGTGGTACTAATTTAAAGTTGTTATATAAAGATAATTCAGTATGTTAAATTTCTTTCATTAGCTCAAGTCTTTTATCTTATCATTTTCTCTCCAATTTGGGGAGAAAAATTTTGTACACCTTTTTTTTTATTTTCTTCCCCTCTTCTCTTTTGTTTTCTCTTGCTGCTTTCTTTTCTTTCTATCAAACAACCTAAATTGTCCATTTTATCTCCACTTTTTTCTCATACCCTATCTTTCATCTCCTTTTTCCCTCGTATCAAATATAACCTTCACATTCTTAACAATCTTTCTCTTGAAAGTCCATAGCTTGGCAAGTAATTAGACTGTTCAAGAAAATCATAGTTACCATTTTATTTCTCTAAACGGAAGAAAAAGAAGAATTAGTAGTCGTAGCAGATTTAAAAGATGAGCTGACTTTTGCTAATGAGGTGGCATTTTTAAACTAGTTGTACAAGAAGAGAGGACGGGTGATTTCATGAATCCGCCTTAAATTATGGATAAACTGCTTTTCCTTTTGATCTAAAATCATTGTCGACGATGCAATAAAGAAACAATTGCAGAAGACAAGAATAAAGTAACTCACCTTTATTATGGTAGGGGAAGACTCCCAGCTTGGAATAAAGGGCACGAATCATCTTCCATTGTGTAATATACGTCCATACGTACCATACCATGGGGAAAGAGGAAAAGAAAAATAATAAATAATCCTGCTATTTTCATTTAAAATCGTATAGTTCATGCCTTGATACAGTATATGTGTTAATCTCCCTTAAATAAATAGATAAACCTTGTAACTTTAGTATCGTCAATTAATGTACAGCAATCACATTAGTACGTAGAATACGAACAATTTATTCTACCTAATATGACAGTATATACCATACAAATTAAGGCAGGTAAGTGCGCCCGCTGCTATATATATATATATATATATATATTCGATTCTAGTTATAAAATATGTGGCGACTCTGTCTCATATGTATTAATTAACAACATCATGTTAATAGAAATACGTAGCCACGCTAGCTTGGAATCTACAGTTGCTTAATTTATATCTATCGTACTGTGGAATCTGCAGTTGCTTAATTTATATCTATCGTACTGTGGAATCTGCAGTTGCTTAATTTTATATGAAATACCGAGAACATGGATCCACATGTAACTTTATCAGCACCTTGTGATGCACTTGAGCCTGGATGCTTTTAAAGACGTCTAGATCAAGGGAAGTTTTTTGAAAAACTAATAATACTAGACATTTTGATATCTACGTAAGGTAATGTATATGGCGTCATATTATTGAAACTTCATGCATATTCGTTTTAAGATAACTTATCGTGGATGATGTTTAAAATTTTTCATTTCGAAAATCTTTTTCCATCGGGCTGAATCTTCATTATTCTTTCTCCCAATCTCAGAGCAAGTTATAAGTTGTAGCTCTAGTAGTACGTCATGAAATTCGAAATTCAATGTCCACGAATAGAGATGGACGAGAAAAGTCAGGAATGTTTAGTAGATATTTTAAATAAAAGATAGCTTCTAATAATGCTAATAAATTGCTTTGTAGCATTTTTGTTTTTCGTTTTATTATTTTAAAAGTATAATGATTAGTAATATGTGGAGATTTTTTTTAAGCAACGTCATTTCAAAAATATTTTATTATTTTCACTCTTTATTTCATATTTAAAAACAAAAAATAAATTAGCCAAACAAATTATAGATATTCTACCAAATTTGTGATCACCATTCATAATTTAATTAAAGGATGTGATTCGGAATTGTCTTAAATATGGATTTTTTTGAAATAGTTGATAAGTAGAAGGAAACATGGTCAAAGGAAACATGGTCACACGTGATTGACTGCAAACACAATTGGAAGTCCTAAGGCCTTGTTTGATTATATGGGATTAGGATTGGGATTGAGATTATTTATCTTATACTTATGTTTGATGTCAATTTAGGATTGGGATAAATATTCTACAATTCTAAAATAGTCCTATATAAATGAGATAATTTATTTCATTCAAAATTGTGAGATTATTAATCTCACGCTAAAAATTATTTCATTCAAAATTGTGAGATTAAACTAAAAAATAATGAGATTCACATTTATTTTAATTTTTTAAACTAATAATTCTCATATTATAAATATTTTTAAATATTTAAATTAATATAAAATAAATTTATTACATATTCCAATAAAAAATAAATTTTATTTAATCAAATCCGTTACAATCTATCCGTCACAATCTAATTCAATATGATAATCTAATCCTACCAAACCAAGCCTAAAGCTTCTTTCTAAACAATGTATAATTGATTCGGCAAAAATAATAATAAACAAAGATGCATGGAGCCCAAAGTGTCATTAACTCAACGCAAAACAACTTGGCAAACACACCGGTACACAACAGGTGGGTCCTGCACAAAAATCAAATTGCATCACCAAAGTACAGTTATCAATGTGGGATCAACATGATCAAATAATTATAATTATGTCTCGGTGTTTAAAATTTTACCTGTCATTTTGGGAAAAACAAAAAAGACATTAATTAATAACAGAGTGAAAAAAATATATTTTAAATAATGTGTTATACACGTTGGATAGTTGGTCATAATGTATTAGAACATCATCTATTTGAACTTAAATTAGTGACATGATTAATATCCAAATTTAGCTTACATTTTCTTTCAAATTAGCACAAAAATATGTTGGTATATTTGGAACGACTCATGACAAGGTAATTTATTTTTCAAAAAGCCGTACTACGGCCAGCACCCTATAAATAGACAACTTTGTAAGAAGTGCAACATGCACAACATAGCGTATATATATCTGTCTGTGTATAAAGACTATAAAAACAGAACTCTTGATCAAAAGGCAACATGGGAAGAACTCCTTGGCAGCAACAACTGGAAGGGCCTACTAAAGCCTAACCTGGACCCCAACCTCCGCGAGTTATTCATCCTCCGCTGTGGCGACTTCTGCCAAGCCACCTACGACGCCTTCAACGACAACGACATCTCCCCCAACTGCGGCAACTCCCGCTACGGGATCGCCTCCTTCTTCCAGAACGCGATGCTTCAAAACGCCTCCAGCTACCAAGTCATTGGCTTCCTCTACGCCACCTCGGGTTCCCATGGATTCTGCGACATGTTCTTCTGCCACCCGCCGAAGGCTGCGACGCCGCCTGGGACCGCGAGTCCAATTGGATGGGCTACGTGGCCATCTCCACCGACGACCACAGCCAAGACATCGACCGCCGCGAAATCAACGTGGCGTAGCGTGGGACCCAGAGAATCTCCGAATGGACTAGTAACGTCCTTGGTGCCTGGCCCGTCTCTGCCCAAATTTTGCTACGTCAGGAAGGCGACGAGACAAGCGACGACGACTCGTCTTGGTTCTCTTAGCTCGTAGAGGAGTTACCGAAAGTCCACGGCGGTTGGCTTTCCATCTACACCTCAAAACACCACGACTCGAAGTTCACGTCGAGAAGCGCGAGGTCCCAAGTCAACGACATAATCAGAGAGCTTGTCAGGAACCGGTACAAGGACGAGAACCCCACCCTAGTGATGGTGGGACACAGCCTGGGCGGGGCTCTGGCGACCCTTAGCGTTTTCGATCTCGTCGAAAACGGCGCCGTTGGGAGCGACGTTCGAGTCTCGGCTGTCATTTTTGGCTGTCAGCTGTTCACGGAGAGGGTGAAAGGGTACCGAAACCTCAAGATTTTGCACGTGAACGACGTGAAGGATTTGGTGCCGAGGCTTCCAGACTCTGGCTGGAGAGTGTACGATCCTATAGAGACGTGTGCGCTGGAGATTAACTCGGGCAAGTCCCCCAGCTTGAAATCCTCGCTTTTAAATGTCATTAACTTGGTTGAGAAGCACATATTGGAGGTGACGTTGCACGTGTTGGCCGGGTGAAATGACGCAACAGATTTAGATTTAACTCTAATTTAAGTTCTCTAAGAAAAACAAATAAAATTCTCAAAAAAATTTAAAAAAACAATTAATATGTAATTGAATATTAGATGATTATAACTTTTACCAACAAAAGTTATTGATACAAATTTAGGATTGATATAAATTATTCAATAAAATAATTTTAAGAAACTTACAACTATATACCTAGAACTTATCAACCAAACATACTTAAATAAATAAATTGTTCATCTAACACACTTTAAATAAACAAATTGTTTACCTAACACACTTTAAATAAATAAGCTAAATAACCTAATACATTTTAAATAAATAAATCTATAATACCTAACACATAAAAATATTCTACCAACCAATGGACTATTCATTAGATTGGTTTTTGGAATTTTGGGCTTTAGTTTTGGGTTATAAATGTTTGTGGACTACGGCATCAGTTCTTCCCCTCTTGAAAAAAAAAAACTTGTCCTCGAGTTACTCAAAATATGACTTCCGATCCATAGTGTTCGTACAAGTCTTGAACATTGAAGGTCTTAAAAATTATATAACTATCTGGTAGATCAATGATATATATATTATCATTAATCTTTTGAATGATGCGAAAGGGACTAATTTTCTTTTACTTGAGTTTATTGTATTATCCTCTTGAAAGTCTTTATCTACGCAAATGAATCATTTCAAAATCGTCTTCTTTGAAAATTTTGAATCTTCTGTACTTGTCAACATTAGCCTTGTATTTTATAATAGACTTTTTTAACTTTTTTTTCACTTCTTTATGGACGTGGATCGCCTTATTAATCAAATAATAGGTAATAGTGCTCATCCTTGGAAGTTTTGGTAAAGGTACCAATTCGAGAGTATGCAACGAAGGATGAATATAAACAATTTCAAATAGAGATTTACCGCTGAAACGATTTGGCACATTATTGTAAGCAAACTCAGCTTGCGGTAGGACATTCTCTTATTGTCTATGGCTTTCTTTGATAAAGCACCGTAAAATGTTGCCCAGTGTGCGATTAGTAACTTCAGTTTGCACGTTTGTTTAGGGATGACAAGTACTATTAAATTATAAGGTAGTATCAAGTTTCGTCCACAAAATGTGCCAAAAATGACTGAGGAATTTACTATCGCGATCAGAGACTATTGTCCTTGGTAACCCATGTAGACGAACAATCTCTGGAAAGAACAATTGAGCAATATGAGTAGTATTTGAAGTTTTTTTATAAGGAATAAAATGAGTCATCTTTGAAGAATGATCTACCACAACGAAGATAGAATCCGAACCTTTTTGTGTTCGCAGTAATCCCAAGATAAAATCCATGAATAAATCTTCCCAAAACGCATCAGGAATAGGAAGTGACATGTACAACCTAGTGTTTTGAGCTTGTTCTTTTGCAGTCTCACATATATAACAACGTTTGACAAATTTCTTGACATCATGCTTAAGATGTGGCCAAAAGTATTGAGTTTCCACTAATGAATTAGTTTTATCTCACCCTATGTGTCCTCCTAACTTTCTTGCGTATAGTTCTTGAATGATGTGTTCTCTGAGAGATCTTCGTGGAATACATAAATAGTTTTCAAAGAATAGAAAACTATCATGTATTTGATATTTATTTGCAATTCCACTAATGCACTTCTCCCATTCTTCCTTGAAATCTCCATCATCTGCGTATAAGTTTTTCAAATAATCAAACCGATTATTTCATTTTGAACAGTAATCGATAACATAACTCAGCGACTCAATGCACAGCAACCTTGTTTAATTGTCCTCACTTATGCCTCAGAGAGAAAGTAAACTTTCAGATGTAGGCTATTCATCAAGCATACATTGGATTTGGTTTGGAAGAATTGTTGAGGTACTTAAGAGCTTGATGATCTGTATTAGGGATGAATTCCTTCTACACTAGATACAGCTCTCATTATTGTAATGTACGAACAACCGCATATAATTCTTATTCGTACGTTAACCACTTCTTTCTAGCTTTACTGAGCTTTTTACTAAAGAAAGTTATTGGCTTCATATCTTGAGATAGAACAGCTCCAACTCCTATGCCAGAAGCATCATAGTCAACTTCGAAAATTTTTTCAAAGTCAGGAAGTGCAAAGACGGGTGCATTTGTGAGTTTTTCCTTCAAAAAAGCAAAACTATATTCTGCTTCTTCTATCCAAAGGAATTGTTTTTTGCTTTAAATAGTCGGTGAGCGGTGCAGCTCTAGTACTAAATTTTCTCACAAATCGTTTATAGAACATTACAAAACCATGAAAACTCTGAATTTCTGTAATGGTTTTTTGTATTAACCATTCTCAGATAGCCTTTACCTTATCTTGATCGATTTTGATTCTGTCAGAACTTACGATAAAGCCCAAGAAGACTAAGTTGTCAGTCATAAAGCTACATTTTTTTAGGTTGATATACAACTGATTCTTACGAAGTGCATTAAAACCTTCAGTCAAGTGTTATAGATGTTCTTTCTCATTCTGACTATAGACCAAAATGTCATCAAAATAAACGACGATAAATCTTCCAATAAAGGGTTGGAATACTTGATTTATTAACCTCATGAAAGTACTCAGGGTATTGGATAGACCAAATAGTATAACTAATCACTCATATAGTCCTTTATGTGTTTTGAATGCAATCTTCATTCATCTCCAGGATGAATAGGAATTTGATGGTATATGCTCCGCAAATCAATCTTAGAAAAGAGCTTTAATCCTCCCAATCTATGAAGCATGTCATCCAATCGTGGGATAGGAAATCAATTTTGTATCTAATCTTATTGATGGCCCGACTATCGACACACATCCTCCAACTTCCATCTTTTTTCGATGTTAGGACTACAGGTACAACCACAGGGCTTATACTTTCACTAATCATCCCTTTCTTGAGGAGGTCTTAGACTTGTGTTTGTAGGATCTCATAATCCTTAGGTCTCATGCAGTAGTACGTAGACTCGGTAGCCTTGCTCTGGGAACAAGATCAGTCTGATATTGAATATTTTGTATGGGTGGTAAGCCAACGGATAACTCCTCAGGAACGATGTTTTCAAATTCAGACAGTAATGTTTGAACTTCCATAGAAATATTGGTAGGAGTATATGCTTCTTTGGATACAAAAAGAAGGTTGGTCTTGGTGGAGGTCGTTTGGTTATTTTGCAGCTTTATAGGAGCCAAAGTAATTTTTATATTATCCTTGTGGAAGTTGTATGTGTTAGCCTTGCCATTATGCATATTGTTTAAATCAAATTACCATGGTCGACCAAGCAATATATGACAAATATCTATATTAACAACATCACATAATACCTCATCTTTGTATTTATTGATGGAGAAAGAAACTCGACATTGTTGTGTCACCTTTGTTTTACCGATGTTCTTGATCTAGCCAATGTGATACGGGGCAGTAGGTGGTTGAGTTGGTAGTTGTAACTTGTCCACCATAGTCTTGGATATTATTTTCTCGCTACTCCCACTATTAATGATAAGATCACACACTCATTGTTCAACCATACAACGAGTCTCGAAGATGTTGTGTCATTGCATGTCTTCTTCCTTCTTTGGTGTATACATCAATCGTCTTATCACCAAGAAAATACCTTCATTTTCATAAATGACTTCCTCAGGCTCAACTTCATCTAAGTACTCTTCATCCTCGAAATACAGCTCGTCTCCTTCGACGTCGCTATCAAGTGTGGTTAGATTAGCAGGCCAATTCTAATGATATTGATTTGAATAATGGCATGTTTGTCCACAACGATGACATTTATTACCTCTCGGGACTACATAAGGATTGTTAGTGTTATTGTTGGCTATTTCCCTTTGTAGTTGTGCAGTTGGTTGGTTGTGAGAAAGAGTTGGTCTTACTACTTCATCGTGCGGTCTTGCTATGGCCTTCCCTTTGCTCAAATCAGATCTTTGTGATAGTATAGAGGATTGAGAAGTTATTGAATTACGATTGCCTTTTTATTGAGCTGAGTTTCAATTTTCAAAGAGAGTTAAATTACACTAGACAAAGTATTATCAAATTGTTTGAATACCTCGTCTTGAATGTTTGCTCGAAGTCCATCAATAAATCTAGAAATCTTTTGACTTTTGGATTTGCGAATATCCACTCGGGTAGCTAGTCTATGAAACTCAGTTACATATTCTTGTACTGCCCGGTATGCTTGTCGGTAATATTGATATCGAATAAAAGGTACTTGTTCGTAATCTAGAGGTAGGATTGCTCGATCATCAATTGCTTCATCCATCGCCAAGTGTGAACTTTCTTTCTCATTTGCCAAATACATGTCGCTTGTAATTGATCCTACCGAACTAACGTACCTCTTTTGAGTCGATAAGCCACCAATTTGACTTTTATGTGTTCTGGAGTACCCCAATAATCAAAGAATTTTTCTACTTCATCTAGCCAATCAAGAAATTCTTCATTCATGAATAGACCATTAAATTGTGGAATCTCGATCTTCATGTGGTAGTCATTTTGCCGAGGTCCTTGGTTATTTTCAAGTGTGGTTGGTCCTTCATCGTCTTCACTAGAATCTTCATTTTGAAAAAGTTGATTTTGTTGTCGCCTAAAATTTTCAAGAGGATCAACTTCTTCACATCTCTGTCATTCATAATTATTGTTTCATCCCCTAAGAAAGCGTTGAGTTAAATTTGTAAATATTGTCTCTAGATTTTGCAATCTTCTATCAAGTGTTTCCACAGATTCCTTTGTTGCGAACTCTTCTACAACGGGATTTTGTTGGCTAGACTCTCTGTCCGATATTTTTTTTTAATACTTTTTTTTAAACTTCTTTTTACTTTTTTACCTTTTTTTTACTTCTTTTTTACTTTTATAGGAAAGAAAATAGTATAAACTTTTAAAAATAAAGAAAAATAGAATTACTTTTTTTAATTTTTTTTTACTTTTTTACTTTTTTTATTTTGCTTTTATAGGAAAGAAAATAGTACAAATTCTTAAAAGTAAAGAAAAATAAAACTCTCAAAAATCTAAACAGTAAGAAAAAAAATAAAGTTTACAAAAATGTATATATTACCTTGTTAAAGGAATTAAGCAAATTCTCCAAGAAGGAAACTTTAATATACGCCTCTTGTTTTTTTTTTCTTAGAAACAAAGATAGTGTATAGAAGAGTTATATTTATATGTATGGTAAATAATTGTAATAGGAAGGTGATGGTAAGGATTAGATAATGAATGTGATGATGAAATAAGTATTTTTTTTTTTTATGGAAATAGTGTAGAGTGATGGTAACAGGAAAGCTTCGCCTGATACAGAAATAGGCTTTGGTACCAATTGATGCAGCGAATTGCTAGATTTCATTCTAACTTGCGTTTTTACAACGAGAAAATAAACAAGTAAAATCCTCAAAGAGAATTTAGAAGAGAAAACTAAGATATGATTGAAGATTGGATGATTACAACTCTTGCCAATGAAAGCTATTTATACAAGTTTAGGATTAATCTAAACCATCCAATAAAATAATTCTAAGAAACTTACAACCATACACCTAGTACCTACCAACCAAACACACTTAAATAAATAAATTATTCACCTAACATACTTTAAATAAACAAATTGTTCACTTAACACACTTCAAATAAACAAGCTAAATAACCTAACACATTTCAAATAAATAAATCTATAATACTTAACACACAAAAATATTCTACTAACCAATAGAATGTTCATTAGATTGAGTTTTGAAATTTTGTGTCTTAACTTTGGATCATAGATATTTGTAGGCTACTGCATCAGTTCTCCCCAGGCGGACAAGGAGTTCGATCCGAAGGCAGCGAGGAGCAGAAGGAGCCTGGCTTTGGTCAACAAGTCGTGTGGTTTTCTAAAGGACAAGTACGGCGTTCCGGAGGAGTGGTGGGTGGAAAAGAACAAAGGGATGGTGTTCGACGAGCGTGGTGGAGAATAGGATTTAGATGCACTACCAAGAACCACTGGATGACTACGTATCAACCTGACCCTGAATGTTCACTGGAGCTGGTATGTGTGGACTCGATATATAAACATATGCTTATCATGCCTACTGATAGTATGGCCTTTGGATTACTACGAGGATCATGTGATATATATGTGGTATAACTAATAAGGCTACTGTAAAAACCCGGATTTTTGGGAGAGTAATTTGGACATTTACTAATTCTCCAGATATAATATTGTAGGGATTAATTTGTAAAACTTCTACGCAGAAGAACTAAATTATAATTTTTGGGGGACTAGATTGATAGAGATTTGAAATTTGGGAACTTATGTGTAATTTTTAAAAAATTACACAGCTCATTCAAAACAGGCCACGTGGCCTATTCACTCATTTCTCTTCTCTCTCTTCTTCCCCGATTTCTCTCTCTTCTCTCTGCATTTTTCAGCCGCCGACGCCCGACCACCGCAGGGAGTGTTCCGGCCACCGTCCGCCCGCGCCACTGACCGGCGAAGGATCGCCTTGCCGGGCCGAAGCTCCGCTGCCCCTCGCCAGCCGTCGCCATCATCTGGTCCGCCGGAAATCTCCAAAGAGGCCGAATCAGTTTTTTCATCACCGGCGACGATTCCGGCAACTATTCGACCTCCAACCGGTCCCGTTGAATTCGTCTCGTCTCAAGGATTATCAAGGTATATATATCTCAACCCCATTTTGTCCAGATTGAAAGTTGTCATTTTTGGGTATTTCGAGTTTATGGCTGTTGTTTTTGATTCGGCCGTTGAATTGTGTTTTTGAGTTCATTTTTGGAATGTACTCAGAAAATGGAGAAATTCAATATATATATATATATATATATTGTGTGGTTTGATGATCAGCACGAAAATCGAAATCAGCCGGTCGAGATTTATCTCGTTTTGCGTGCCACCGGTCCGGTGTGGGCCCGGACCAGAATTGGACAAATTATATGTGTAACCTACCTATTTTGGATACTAAGAATTCAGTGAAGAGGTCCGTTTGCGAAATTGAACCTCCGCTAAGAAGTTGACTTTTCGCAAAAGGACAATCGTCAACGACATCTTAAGGACTCAATAGCGTGGTATCGCTATTCCGGTGAGGTAGGGGTTTAATTACCTTCGTTTTATACTGTTTTTGAGTTAAAACTTATTTTCTGCAGCATATAAGAACAAGTGTGTTTTTAATGATTTGAATTATATGTGATGAAATTGGTTGTATGAGATATATACTGTACTGCTCTCGGAATTTGCTGTGTACACGTTATTTTAGGTATATCAAAAATAGGACCGTTATGTTGCCCGTTTTTCTATAAAACTCTATTATGCATATTTTACTGAAAAACCAGAGTACAGTAGTTTTTACACTTTAGTTCTGTATTGCACGTGTCATAAGATCATACATGAGCACCGTGTTAGCATCGTGGGTTTAAGGTGTAGCTCTGTATGCCCCACCATCGGTGAAAGTCTGCAAACTCGTGCGGGATTTATTCTTCTGATTACCTCTCCATTTGGCAGATATAGGCAATTTGGTTACCCCTCCAGGTTTGGTAGGCGACACACGGGTGTCCCCTTCAGGTATAGGCTTAGATATCAGGTAGGCTGTTAGGCATACACAGTGCCATCATCCTGGATTTCCACAGATGAGAGGATGAGAGCTCATGGGTATGGGTTAATTTGTGTTATGTGCATATGGATTGATGGTTTTGATTACACAGTTTTATATATATGGGCTCCCGGTTTAGATTATATATATATATATATATATGTGTGTGTGTATATGTTTTAGATTTGAACTAACCATGCAGGAGTTTTCCATCATTGAACTATTTTTCTTCAAGGTAACTATTTTCTTACTGGGTATTGTATGCTCACCCCCCCTTATTCCCTTCCTCAGGTAGTGTTCAGTGCGATGTTGGTAATCAGGAGGAGTAAGAGGTCATCTTGACTGTAGTTCATTTCTTGGTAATACTAGAAGTCTAGTGTTGTGGTATTTGGACTGTTTGGGTTTTGTATTAGCATTGAATTAAGATTACTACTTTCTATTTTGTCTGTAAACTTATGTATGCCATTCTGGGATTTAACTTGTTGTTGTAGATGATGATGATGCTTGGACTTATATTTGATTTTCTCGTTTTTTAATTATTATTCGGTATATGTTTAATGGTGTATACGAACTGTGGGAGAAGTTCATGAGATGAAATTCCAAATACTTTATCAAAATGTACTGTTTATAAAACTAAAACTTTTTAGACACTTTACAAATAAATCATGTAATTTCTCATCTTTGTGAAATTTCCCTTCTGCTACTGGCCCGAATTTTGGGTTGTGACAGCTACGCCATTAATAATTGTGTACCGTATGTTTGTGTGTGTTCAATATCTAAATGATCAGGGATTAAGATGAGACTGTACTTCATGTAAAGAGTAAGTACACTCCGTATCCGTATATGTATATATACATATATGATCATATCACCCCAAGTGTATTTATAATTATGTAAATAAGTAATGGTATAATACAAAAAGAACCACTTCCTTTCTATTTTTTCTTGAATTAAATAATATGCGTTCTAAAAAAAGTATTATATGTTTGATCCCCTAAAAAAATAATAACAATAACCACACTATATATTTTCTCAAATAAAAAGCATAAGTCTCCATATCCTTTTGGTCAAATATTGATTGGATTTTGGTATCAATGAACGTAATATTCTTAAAATATTTCCGAACAACTTTATATTAAAAAAAAATAGACATGCTATAATTTTTTTCAAAAGAGGTGCATTTCCGAATTTTCTGATAATATATAGGGTTAAACATAATATTTTAGGATAACAGAGAAGGTGTTTTTGAGAGTACTGTTAATGTACCCTCTTTGAATAATTGTTTTCTTTCCTTTTTTTTTTTTATGATGCTTTCTATTTTCATCCTTACAAACAGTAACAATTATATACAGAGTACTATCCTTGTCTGGGAGATAAAATTAGAGAGGAGATTGGGACAATATATCTGGTGTTTGGAATTACAACTAGAATGCACTGGACTCGAAACATTTCATCACGACCCGAGTAGATTAGGTAAACTTGCGCGTAGAAGTTGGAATATGGGCGGTACTAGTTCTATTGTTTATCATATTCCCAAATTAACAGTATGCATATCATATTTTAAAATTTTCACCAAGCCACCAGCCATGGCCTCAGAAAACCATATTAGCCCAAAAATTCATTCTCGGCCATGAATGTTTTTATGCTATTTCGAAAAAAGGCACTTAGAATTCAAACGTAAAAGTCCGTCGTCGTGATCCTTCTAAACTATGTTTGTTTATGTGTGTTTCTAAATTAGCTTTTTTACGAATTATATTACTCAAATGTAAGTCCATTTGAATAAATTGAAGAAAAAAATTTGAACAACAAAAATGAGGGGAAAAAAACTAAATTTGGCATAAAAATTTTTCCTTGCCCCTGAGTAATTTACTGGCTCGGACCACAAGCTAAGACCAGATATTTGGACAGCCTAAACCGAAGGAATGACTACTACAACAAGTCAAAACAAAGGTGGTGGCCTTATATTAGATCGCAATATTGGTGGGAAATTTCATGACTCAAGTTTGGCCCACTCTTTAAGATTCCCTTTTTTAAGGGCATAATGGTCATTCTATAATTTTCCGAAATTAAAAATTAGTGAAAAGATTTTGAAATTCGAATAAAGAGTTTAAGTGAAAAGAATTAACTACTCTGTAATTTTTATGGGCTTAAATTAAGAAATTCTTCAGTCGGGGACCTTTGTGTAAACCTGATGGCCTTCTATTAGGAGCCACGTACCCAATTTTTTTTCTCTCTTTTCTTTCTTTCCCTCTCTCTCTCCTCCTTCGATCTCTCTCTCGGTTATGCAATTTGGTCGATGCCAGCCCACCATCACCAGATGAAGCTCTGGCCTCTGTGAGCCGTGCAACTGGCCGGCATCACTTCCCAGAGTCTCCAGCAACTCGTTGCCGAGCTTCCTTAGCCATCGGAAGCACTAGATGCCAGAGAGGAGCTAACGGAGCTACAGATGTTTTCGGCTCTAGACAGCGATTCCAAGGACGGAATGCTGCAAAAGAAATTCGAGGTTTTTGTTCTTAAATGTTGACTTTTGATTTGGTCCATATCATATTTGTGATATATTCGTGAAAGGGTGAATTTTGTATAAATATATATATATATTGATTATGTTTAATAATATGCACGAAAAATGAAAATTTCCTTTGCATATCACGTGGTCAGAGTCTAAGTTGGACAAACAAGGTTTCAAAATAAGTAATTGAAGGTCTATTCTTTGATTTAATGCTCTATTAGAAAATTGATATTTCAAAGCAAGTAATTGAAGGACTAAAAATGACCTTCGACCTTTCAAACGACTACTAAACGATACCAAATGTACTCTTTAGAATCGTATCGCTATTCTATCAAAGTAGGAGACTCATTTACTTATTTCTCGTACCATTTTGCATAAAGACTTGATTATGTGATATATTGTGAAAGACGTGAATTTTATGGTTTTGTATTATTATATGAACTGCCTAGCGAATATGAGTTGAGTGTATATTGTTGTGATATGTTAGTAGATAATTTTCAGGTAGGCCTAAATGTTGAGATTGTTTTCATGAAAACTAGGATATGTGGAATACTATGAATGATGTGTTCATTTTGGACTTTAGTGAACATATAAATTGTCTGGTGAAATTAAGATGATTGTATAATATAATGTGTGGTTTATAGATGCTTTTATGCATGTTTGAATTTTGGAATTATCTAATTTATAGCTGTTATGCTACCAAATTTTCAGAAATAGGATAGGTTATTTGAGGATTTAGACTATATTCTAGTTTTTGATTTAGTATGATTATACTGTTTGAGTGGATTTTTGTAATGGGTAATCCACGATATCACACATGGGGTGTTCAGATATTACAAGGCATTTAGTTAGTGGTTGGATCTCACCATTGGTGAAGAGTCCATAAATCTACGTGAACATTCTAATTGGTAGGTTATGCACCCTAGATTGTTGGTACATAGTCCGTAGACTCACATCGAGGTCCAAGATATATGGTCATATGTATATTTGAGCTCAGAATTTGAGCTTGAGATTGAGATTGGGGTGTTGAGTCTCACCGATGTGTGTTAATCTAGGACTATTGATCAGGCTAAGGATTTTTAGTACATATAATACTAGTTGTTCTGACTATGTGTTGAGGATATACGAGCTCATAAGAATCGAGCCGATTTAGGCTGCATACAGGTTCTTATGTTTTATTTACTATACTTCCACTCCTGATTTTATTAAATTTGATTTGTCCATATGATCTAAAAACTTATTTCCTATATAACTAATCATACAAGGCTTTAATGAAAAGAATGGTTTTTAAATAGAGTTTTCAACTGGACTTTTAAGTTCACTCCTTCATTCTCCTCTTTGTTTGTTCGCAATAAGAATTCTGTTAGATGAATAAGTTGTTGACTCATGCCTATTACCCTCCTTATGTCACGATTAGTATTTGACCTTACTATTTCTGGTT
>JXTB01001104.1:0-18185 GCA_002914805.1 Parasponia andersonii
AATGCACCACTTTATCTTTATATATCTATTACAAAGAAATGAATAATCATAATCGAACTAAAAATATAGATAAATGAATAATCAAAATGTAAATTGGTCTTTTAATTTTTACATTACATCATATAATATATTCTATATTATTTAAATTTACATGAGAGCATAATATTTATAACCATCATGAAGACATGATTGAATTTTAATTGTTAGTATTTTTTTTTGTTTTTAACAAAATATTATTTGCCTTGGTTGATAGCCTAGTTATCAATATAATGTATTGTATATAATCATCCGTATTTTTGAATATATAGCACTATTACATTCATATATTCTAAACGAAAACAACAAATATATATATATATATATACATCATTATTAATGAATTTTAAAGATGATTAATTTTAAAATAGGTTAAAATAGAATGATATCTGCGAAATCCCATAAAAAATTGCAAGAGCAAATTGGTCTTTTGACCCAAAAATAATGAATTTAGACGGATTTGGGTCTAGGTTCATTTGGGCAAAAATGTAAGAAAAGTTTAAAAATTGGGGTCAAAATGTAATTATTCAAGGGTATTTTTGAGAAGATTTTCAGAAAACTGAGTCCAAGTGCAAATAAGCAAAACAATGCCCAATTAACCAGAAGTTGACATGTGGCGCTACAGTTACAAAAATTGCCCATAAATCCCTCAATTTTCTCTTTCTTTTGCGATTTGGTCCTCGGAGCAAACACAACACCTGATTTCCGGCGAAGCTCCGTTGAGCCATCTCCGGCCATCGTTACCCCTCGCCACCGACCGGCGTCGACCAGCTGCCGGACGAAGCTTCCGCCATTAGAATCAGTCCCCTCGGAGCCGCCGATCGCCAGAAAAACACAGAAAACACCGCGGCTTCTTTTCCTCGCCGGAGCTGATTTCGGCTACCGTTAGCCGCGAAACTGGTCGCTGTGGACTCGTCTCCTCACGGACAATCTGATGGTAGGTACCTCGTGTCTTGATTTTACTCTGTTTGATTTTAATTTCGTTGGACAATTTTGTGTGTAATTGGTTTTGAAATTGACTTATTGATCGGACCATTAGATTTTAAAATTGATATCATTTTTGGAATATACGTTGAAAATGATAAAAAAAAAATGAGATATATATTGATTATGTTCTGAAACGGTCCCGAAAAACGAGATCAGACGGCTCAGATTTATCTCGATTTGCGTGCAGTAGGGCCCGCATTCAAATTTGACAAATTATATGTCTAACCTAGGGTTTTTGGATACTCTGAATTCAGTGGTAAAGTCCGTTTCGTAAATTGAAACTCTGTTTGAAAATCAAGTTTTCAAACCAAGGAACCAAAGTTTCGAAAACGACGTCCGCTCTTCCAAACGACACCCAAACGACGCCAAACTTTCTCCATAGCCTTGTAACACTTGTTGGACGCTCAATAGAGGTAGGGATTCGGTAACTTGATTCTAAAATTAATTTAATTTATGAATTTTACATATTTTCAATAAATATAGAATTTCGTGAAATAATTTACAAAAGTTGTGTTTATGTCCATTTTGATCTGATTTGATATATAAACTGCCTGGGAGATACGTCACATTAGTTGGCGTGTCATATATACTATTTTGGATTGATTTCTGCAGGAAATCAAATTTTGGGTTTTGATAGAAAATAGCTGTTGTAATGCCAAAATTTTTAGAAAATCCAAAATGGTTTGAGAACTCAGTTTTGAGGACTGGAAATGATTTGATTAAAGAATACTACATGGTTATTTTGAGATTTTGTGGAAATGGTGCATATCCTTATTCTATTATTTATAAAACATTTGCATACATTCACACATTTACGATGCCCTATATTGGGTGATCGGACATACGATACCCTACATCGAGTGATCGGACTTACGATGCCCTACATCGGGTGATCAGACATACGATGCCTTACATTGGGTGATCGGACTTACGATGCCCCACATCGGGTGATCAGACTTACGGCATCTCTTTAGGTGGCTCAAACTTACAAGTGATCCATTAGGACACTTCAGACATCATGATTGCCTATATGGATATATGTTGGCTTGAAATGATATGTACTGGTTTTGATGGATGTTACAATGGTTTGAAATATTTGACCATTGGACTATAATCTCTACTTGAGTTTTATGAACTGTTTTGAATGGAATACTGACCATTTAGGATCTTCAATATGAGTATATTTTATATATATGTAGGAACTTGTAATTAATTCTCTACTGGGTATTAGCTCACCTCTTTCTTCTCTTTAGGTGGCACTCAGTGTAATTGGGATCAGAAGAGTTAGATCGAGGTATTTGCAGAGCAACTAGTTATTTATAATTTGGTAAATTCCTACGAGACTTGTGAAATATTTAAATTTCAGTAGGAATTTGGATTTCATTAAACTTTATAATTTAGAATATAAAATCTGGACATGGTTTGCATTACTTATGTTCGAGTTTGTGTGTGAGATGATTTGTGATATATGACTATTAAAACAGTTATTTTATTTACGATCTATGTTCAATGAGTGACGTATAACTGTGGGATTTTATTTTCATTTAAATATTTTGTTGAGGCCAGTTTTGAAAGGTTAGAGTCCTCGGGCAAAATTTTGAATGAATTGAGTCTTTTTATTTAGTTCTTTTTGGTATTTCTAATTTATGAAATACCCATTCTGCCATTGACCCCGGCCTGGGTCGTAATAGAAAATTTGGTATCAGAGCTCAGTTTTTAATTTAAAATACTCGGAGTGTGTCACTCATTAAAATAGATTGGACATTTCTTTTACATAAGTCGTGCAAAATCATCATCTTACTAATACGTTGGACATATTGAAATACAGATCAAAAAAATGCCTCCAAGAAGAAGAGCGCCTCAACCTGAGAGAGAACAAGATTTCCTCCACTGCAAGACCCTCCTGCCTTTAATATTGTTGATGCTCTTCAACAAGCTATGCAGAGGATACCTGGTCTTATGACAAGGCCGACTGCTGAAAATGACCGATCTATAAGCTTCAGGGATTTTACTAAGCTGAACCCACTGAACTTTTATGATGAACACGATCCCGCAGCTACATTGAGATGGCTTAGGGTAGTTCAGAAGAAATTTGATACCTTGGCAGTACCAGCAGAGTTTAAAGTAGGCTTTGCAATGTACTTGCTTCAAGATGCTGCTGATCATTAGTGGAACACTATTAGGTTGACTCATGACACTACCACTATGACTTGGGAAAAGTTTGATGAACTGTTCAGAGGATAGTATGCCAATGATGACCATGTTAATGAGATGTTGAAACAGTACAATATCTTGCGCCAAGGTAGTATGACTGTTGATGAATACTATATAGGGTTTGTAGAACTCTCCCAGTATGCTCATACATCGGGAAACCATTCGAGACTGCAAGTGGTTCATTTTAGAACCAATTTAAGGCCAGAGATTCACACCAGACTAGAGCCATTTCCAATTACTACCCTTATTGAGGCTTGTGGTATAGCTTAGAGAATTGAAGCTACATTGATTGGTGATAGAGAAACTACAGGTGGATATAAGGGAAAAGGTACAGATCGAAAAATGAAAAAGGGATGATGGCAAGGACAAGGTTCACAGAGCAGTGGACACAGTGGCAGTTTTGTTTCAACAGGAAGTGAGCATTTTACTTCGTATTCCCGCCACTACTGTGGTCAACAGGGTCATTTTAGAAGAAATTGCCCCCAGTTTTTGCAAACTCTTTCACCGACCACCAGAGGGCCACAGGGGAGTCAAGCAACTTCGATGCCCATCCCTAGTCAGCAAACTAGGCCTGCTCATTTCCAGAGCTCAGCTCCGACTTTTAACTCTCCTGTTCAGCACCAATATCATCCTCAGGGTTCAACCTTCACCACAGGATGCCAGACACCTCAGATATCTGGAACACAAGGAGGTTATGGACAGTCCCACAGTAGTACTGCTGGGTCTAGCAGTAGTCATTCAGGCAGAGGCAGAGGAAACAAAGGAAAGGGGAAAGCTCAAACCTATGCAGTCACCGAGACAGAGAGATATGATCAGCCTAGAACTAGAGTGGTTGATGGTATGATCTTACTTTATCACTCTTGGGCTCACGTATTATTTGATACCGGTGCATCACATTCATTTATATTTGTGTCGTTTGCTGATATGTTGGGTTTAAAATTTGAAATCTTTGATCCTGCTTTGAATCTTGATACTCCTTTGGGAAATGTCAATGGTGTGTCTACTATATGTAACTCTTGTTCTATCGTCATTGATGGATATGAGTTATTAGTTAATTTGATTGTGATACCCATGAACTAATTTGATGTAATTCTTGGTATGGACTGGTTATCCAAATATAGAGCAATAGTAGATTGTCATAGAAGAAAGGTGACTCTTCATACTGGAGATGGTTATTTAGTTGTGTATCAAGCTTGTTTGAATCCAATAAGCCTCAATCCTCTCCTGAGAGCAAGTATTAGTGGGAGAAAAAAATTGGAATGTTATGGAAGCCTAT
Organism: Parasponia andersonii; assembly: GCA_002914805.1. Classification (NCBI taxonomy): domain Eukaryota; kingdom Viridiplantae; phylum Streptophyta; class Magnoliopsida; order Rosales; family Cannabaceae; genus Trema; species Trema andersonii. The sequence continues at coordinate 4,514 of JXTB01001104.1, forward strand.
TCACCATTGATAGAGAAATAGGAACTACCGATAAATTCCCATGAATATCAGTAGTTAGTGAATTTCCTAATGTCTTTCCAGAGGATTTACCTGGATTACCACCTGACAGAGAGATTGAATTCTGTATCAACTTAGTTTCTGGAACTCAACTAGTTTCTATTCCTGCTTATTGAATGGCCCCTGCAGAGATGACTGAATTAAGGGAACAACTAGATGACCTATCGTCAAAAGGGTTCATCAGGAGTAGTACCTCACCTTGGGGTGCTCCAGTTCTCTTTGCTAAGAAAGCTGATGATACACTCAGACTTTGTGTGGACTATAGAAAGCTAAACCAGCTTACAATAAAGAACAAATATCCTTTGCCAATAATTGACGAGTTGTTTAACCAACTCGGTGGATCCAAATTCTTTTCAAAGATAGACCTGAGATCTAGGTATCACCACTGAAAATTCGTAAAGAAGACATACCGAAAACTGCATTCAGGACTCGATATGGTCATTTTGAGTTTCTGGTTATGCCTTCTGGATTTACGAATGCAACTGCAGCATTCATGGACCTTATGAACAGAATCTTCAGGCCTTATTTGGATAGATTCGTGGTTGTATTTATTGACGACATTTTGATTTATTCTAAGGCTCGAGAAGAACATGCTGAACATTTAAGGACCGTGCTTCAGACTTTGAGAGATCATCAGTTATATGCCAAGAGATCAAAATGTGATTTTTGGATGACAGAGATTAAATTCTTGGGTCATGTGATTTCTCAGAATGGTATCTCAGTTGATTCGTCTAAGATAGAGTCTGTTCTAGGACGGAAAAGACCGAGAAATGTTACTGAGGTGCGGAGTTTCCTTGGTTTAGCTGGTTATTATCGTCGTTTTGTGGAAAACTTCTCGAGTATTGCCTTGCCTTTAACCAAGTTAACGAGGAAAGATATCAAGTTTACTTGGAATGATGAGTGTGAGACATCATTCATGAAATTAAAGGAAAAACTGACAACTGCGCCTATTCTGATTGTCCTTGATAGTAGTGAACCATATGTGGTGTACACAGATGCTTCTGGTCTAGGATTGAGATGTGTTTTAATGCAAAATGGCTGGGTTGTAGCTTATGCTTCTCGTCAATTGAAACCTCATAAAAAGAACTATCCTGCTCATGATCTAGAATTGGCGGTTGTAATATTTGCTCTCGAAATCTGGAGATGTTACTTGTATAGTGTTAAGTTTAATATTTACTTCGATCACAAGAATTTGAAATATCTCTTCAGTCAACGAGACTTGAATTTGAGACAAAGAAGATGAATTAAATATATGGAGGATTATGATTTTAATCTTCAGTATCATCCTGGAAAGGCAAATGTGGTAGCAGATGCCTTGAGCCGTAAATCTCATGGTATACTTGCTTCTTTGATACTTGAAGAGTGGAAAAATTCAGTCACTATTGGTGATTATAATTTAGAGCATTCCGAGAGAAACAATATTGCTTGTGTTAGCAATGTAGTGGCTACTCCTTCCCTTCTTTAGATAGCTCAACAAAGTCAATGGGAAGATCAAGAATTAAGGAAAATCTGGAGCCAACTTCAGAATGGTGAACAACTAGATAGTTGGAATACTAATAGAGAAGGATTTTTACTATTTAATGGAAAGTTAGTTGTAGCTAATAATCCACACCTTCGAGAGACTATCTTGACTGAAGCTCACAAATCAAAATTTGCAGTACATCCCGGTAGTACTAAGATGTACCATTATTTAAAGAGACAATATTGGTGGAAAGGCATGAAATGAGACGTAGCTACTTTTGTGGCTAAGTGTATAACCTGTCAGCAAGTAAAAGCAGAACATCAAAGACCAGCTGGATTACTTCAGCTATTGCCTATTCCAGAATGGAAATGGGATAAGATCACTATGGATTTTATAACGGAATTGCCAAGAACTCAAAGGAAAAATGATGCAATTTGGATAATTGTTGATCGAATGACTAAAACTGCTCATTTTATACCGACTCGAATTGATTTTTCTCTCAACAGACTTAGTCATCTTTATGTGGATCACATTGTTCGTTTACATGGAGTGCCTTCCAGCATAGTTTCTGATAGAGATCCAAGATTTATATCCAAGTTCTGGAGAGCTTTACAGAAAGCTTTGGGAATTGAACTAAATTTTAGTACAACTTATCACCCACAGACAGATGGCCATTCTGAGAGAATAATTCAGACTCTAAAGAATATGCTTCACTCATGTATACTGGACTTTGGTGGAAGCTGAGATGATCATTTGTCATTAGTGGAGTTTTCATACAACAACAGCTACCAAACCAGTTTGGGTATGGCTCCATATGAGGTATTATATGACAGACCATGTAGGTCGCCCTTGTGTTGGGCTGACGTAGAGGAGCGAGTTACTCTTGGGCCAAAATTGATACAAGAGACTACTGATAAGATCAACATGATAAGAGAAAGATTTACGGTTGTTCAGAGTCGTCAAAAGAGTTATGCAGATCCTTTGAGACGAGAAGTAGAGTTTGACATTGGTAACAAAGTGTTTCTAAAGGTCACACCAAGGCATGGAGTTACTAGATTTGGAGTTAAAGGAAAATTAGCTCCAAGATATATTGGGCCATTTATGATTACTGCAAGAATTGGGCCGGTAGCATATTGATTGGACTTACTACCACAATTGGGCCATGTGCATAATGTCTTTCATGCTTCAATGCTGAGGAAATATATTCCTGACCCATCTCATGTAATTCAATACGTAGAGATACCAATTCAAGAGGATGTTACTTATGAAGAGCAACCAATTCGAATAATGGGAAGAGAACTCAAAGTGCTTCGCAATAGAGAAATTCCACTTGTCAAAATTCTTTGGAATCACTATAAGGAAGAGGAAGTCACTTGGGAACTCAAAACAGAGATGTATGAAAAATACCCTCACTTGTTTAATTTTCAACTTGAAGTTGTACTTTGACTGTATGCCTTGTACTTGAATTTCGGGATGAAATTCATTTAAGGAGGGAAGCATGTGAAATCCCATAAAAAATTGTAAAGGCAAATTGGTTTTTTGACCATAAAAAAAATGAATTTGGACGGATTTGGGTCTAGATTCATTTGGGCAAAAATGTAAGAAAAGTTTAAAATTTTGGGTCAAAATGTAATTATTCAAGGGTATTTTTGAGAAGATTTTCAGAAAACTGGGTCCAAGTGCAAATAAGCAAAATAGTACCCAATAAACCAGAAGTTGACACGTGGTGCTACAGTTACAAAAATTGCCCATAAATCCCTTTATTTTCTCTTTCTTTTGCGATTTGGTCCCTGGAGCAAACACAACACCCGATTTCCGGTGAAGTTCTATTGAGTCACCTTCGGCCATCGTTGACCTACGCCACCGATCAGCATCGACGCCCAGCTGCCAGACGAAGCTCCTGCCGCCAAAACTAGCCCCGTCAGAGCGGCCGATCGCCAGAAAAACGCAGAAAACTCCGCGGATTCTTTTGCTTACCGGAGCCGATTCCGGCCACCGTTCGCCACGAAACTGGTCGCCGCGGACTCGTCTCCTCACGGGCAATCTGATGGTAGGTACCTCGTGTCTCGATTTTGCTCCGTATGATTTTAATTTTGTTGGACAGTTTTGTGTGTAATTGGTTTTGAAATTGAGTTTTCGATCAGACCGTTAGATTTTAAAACTGATATCATTTTTGGAATCTACATTGAAAATGGTGAAAAAGGAGATATATATTAACTATGTTCTGAAACGGGCCCGAAAAACGAGATTAGACGGCTCAGATTTGCCTCGATTTTCATGCGGTGGGGCCCGCATCCAAATTTGACAATTTATATGTCTAACCTAGGGTTTTTAGGTGCTCTGAATTCAGTGGTGAAGTCCGTTTTATGAATTGAAGCTCTGTTTGAAAATCAAGTTTTCAAACCAAGGAACCAAAGTTTCGAAAACGATATCTGTTCTTCCAAACGACGCCAAACGATGCCAAACTTTCTCCATAGCTTTGTAACACTTGTTGGACGCTCGATAGAGGTAGGGATTCGATTACTTGATTCTAAAATTAATTTAATTTATGAATTTTACATAATTTCAATAAATAAAGAATTTCATGAAATAATTTATGAAAGTTGTGTTTATGTCCATTTTCATCTGATTTGAGATATAAACTACCTGGGAGATACATCACACTGGTTGGCGTGTCATATATACTGTTTTGGATTGATTTCTGCAGGAAATTAGATTTTGGGTTTTGATAGAAAATAGCTGTTGTAATGCCGAAATTTTTAGGAAGTCCAAAATGGTTTGAGAACTCAATTTTGAGGACTGGAAGTGATTTGATTAAAGAATACTGCATGGTTATTTTGAGATTTTGTGGAAATGGTGCATATCCATATTCTGTTATTTATAAAACATTTGCATACATTTACACATTTACGATGCCCTACATTGGGTGATCGGACATACAATGCCCTATATTGGGTGATCGGACATACGATACCCTACATTGGGTGATCGGACATACGATGCCCTGTATTGGATAATCGGACTTACGATGCCCTACATCAGGTGATCGGACTTACGATGCCCTACATCGGGTGATCGGACTTACGATGCCCTACATTGGGTGATCGGACTTACGATGCCCTACATTGGGTGATCGGACTTACGATGCCCCCATATCGGGTGATTGGACTTACGGCGCTTCTTTAGGTGGCTCGGACTTACGATTGATCCATTAGGACACTTCGGACATCATGATTGTATGCATGTATATATGTTGGCTTGAATGGATGTGTACTGATTTTGATGGATGTCACAATGGTTTGAAATATTTTACCATTGGACTATGATTTCTACTTAAGTTTTGTGAACTGTTTTGAATGGAATACTGACCATGCAGGATCTTCAACATGATTATATTTTATATATATGTAGGAACTTGTAATTGATTCTCTACTGGGCATTAGCTCACCCCTTTCTTCTCTTCAGGTGGCACTCAGTGTAATTTGGATCATAAGAGTTAGATTGAGGCATTTACAGAGTAAGTAATTATTTATAATTTGGTAAATTCCTACGAGATTTGTGAAATATTTAAATTTCAGTAGGAATTTGGATTTCATTAAACTTTATAAATTAGAATATGAAATCTGGACATGGTTTGTATTACTTATGTCCGAGTTTGAGTATGAGATGATTTGTGATGTATGACTATTAAAATAGTTATTTTATTTACGGTCTATGTTCAATGAGTGACGCATAACTGTGGGATTTTATTTTCATTTAAATATTTTGTTGAGGCCAATTTTGAAAGGTTAGAATCCCCGGGGCAAAATTTTGAATGAATTTATTCTTTTTATTTTGTTCTTTTTGGTATTTCTAATTTATGTAATACTCATTCTGTTATTGACCCCGGCCTCAGGTCGTGACAATATTAATTTAAATAAATTATATATGATTAATAGATATAATTTTTAGATGTCACTTTTTAATGAAATTCATAAGTAAGTTTACTTTATACCTAGTTATGTAGATGAGCCTTTTAGTTCATATCAATTAATTATAACTAATTCACTATACATACACATCAATAAATCTTAGATCTATAGAGTTATGTCTAACGGTTGAAAAAAAATAACAATTTAAATAAGTTTCGATCCAAATATTACTTTCTTTGGCTCTTTGGTTGAGTAATAACATGTTGTACTCTTCCTAATGACTCTTTTTATATATATTCATAATTATCAAAATAGTGTATAGGTAGTTACGCATACTCTTCATTGCTCTCAAGAGAAAAGGACGTGAATTGGACTAACTTAGGCCAAAATGAGTTTTTTGTGTATATTTTTTTTAAAATTAACTTTTTCATGAGTATTAAGGACATCTTGAGCTATAGTTAAGATCTTATTGACCATAAAAAACTCCTAAATAAAGGTATTTTTATAGTCAAGAAGCTCTTAACTATAAGTTAAGACCGAAGTCTTTCACACTCATAAAATGTCATTTTTTAAAAAATGGGCCCAAATTAGTCATATCGAAAACATTTTCTCATGCTCTCAAAGGTATCTAATAGGCTTTCTTGGCCTTTGGTTGTCGTTCTATTTTTGTTTCTAAATAAATTAATTTTTAATTCGTTTGGAACTTCCTTTTTTTTTAGGTCATGGTCTCACAACCCAAAACCGAGGCTAGTGGCAGAAGGGGAATCTCACAAAGATGGGAAATTATTTGATTTATTTGAAAAATGTCTAAAAAGTTCTAGTTTTATAAAACGGTCTATTTAAGTAAAATAATTGGAATTTTATCCCGTAAACCTCTCCCATAATTCGTATACACCATTAAACAAAGATTAAATAAGTACCGAGAAACATAAATCGAATATAAAAAAAAGTATCATCATCATTCACATCAAAATCAAATATTAGCATGGTATACATGAGTTCACAGACAAAAAGAGAATATAGTAATCTTGGTTCAATGCTAAAACAAAACCCAAACAGTCCAAAATATGCTTCAAGCATTACCAAGATAACAAACTACAATCAAGATGACCTTTTACTTCTCTTGATCACCAAGATTGCACTGAACACTACCTGAGGGAAGGAGGGAAAGAGTGAGCATACAATACTCAATAGGAAAAACAATTATCTCGATCGAAAACATTTTAGTGATAGAAAGTTCCTGCATAGTTAGTTTAAATCTAATACATACACATATAATGATCCAAAACTAGAAATCTATATGTATGTGTATGTGTATAAATAAATCAATATAATCAAAACCATTCAATTCAGATGCACATGACACAAATCAACCCATATAAATGAGCACATATCGTCCTATCTGTGGAAACTTATAATGATGGTACTAAGTGTACCTAACAGCCTACCTGACAGCTAAGCCCATACCCAGAAGAGATACCCTTGTGTCGCCTACCGAATCTGGAGAGGCAACTGAATTGCCTATGCCTAGCCAAATGGGGGAGGTAATCAGAAGTAACAAATCCCACGCGGGTTTACAGACTCTATACTGACAGTGGGACACGCAGTGCCACATTGTAAACTCACAATACTAACACAGTGCTCATGTATGATCCTATGACACGTGTAATACGGAATTGAAGTGTGAAAGTAATTGTGCTCTGGTTTTTCAATAAAATAAGTATACTAGGTTTCATAGAAAAACGGTGAGCATAACGACCCTATTTTTTTTATATATACCCACAAGCAACCTCTACTCAGAAATTCTCCAGAGCAATACAATATATATCATATCATCACAGTCCATCACATATATTCAAATAATTCAAAAACCACATTTATTTTCATATGTCATAGAAAATAAGTTTTATTTAAAAATGGTATAAAACGAAGGTAACTGAATCTCTACCTCACAAGAATAGCGATACCACGCTATTGAATTCTCAAGGTGTCGTTAACGATCGCTCGGAGTGTCGGGAACTAATTCCAAGCCCTTGATCATCCTCCTGTGAAAAATTAACTTTTCAACGGAGCTTTGAATCTACAAATAGACCTCTTTATTGAATTTTAGCACTCAAAATAATTAGGTTAGACATATAACTTGTCTAATTCGAGTTTGGGTCCACACTAACCTAGTGACACACAAATCAAGGTAATCTTAGCCGTCTGATTTTGATTTTTGTGCTGGTCACCAAATATAGGCAATATATATGTATATATATATCAAATTTCCCCATTTTTCGAATACAATCCAAAAATGACAACAAAAATACAATCCAATGGCCGGATAAAAAGTAAAACTCAAAGCTCAAAATTTCCAAAAATGGCAACTTTTGATTCAGATAGTATGGGATTAAGAGATATATACATTGATGATCCTTGTAACGAGACGAATCCAACGAGCCCGGTTAGAGGTTAAACGGTAGTCGAAATCGTCGCAGGTGATGAAAACTCCTCTGCAGTTTCTCCTCCTTCTCCGGGGATGATAGCAATTCCGGCAGCTTCTGGAGGTCGACGGCGAGCTTGCGGTGACCTGGAGAAGACTCTCCGGCAGTCTACTTGGCCGGACAACGGCTGGAGGCGAGGCAACGCTCCTCCTGATTCTCGACCGATAGTGAGTAGAGAGAGTGAGAGAGAAAGCGTCGAGGTGGGGGGAAGCGAGGGAAGAGAGAGAGAGAGAGAAAAGTGACAAGGTCACGTAGCCCTGTTTGAATGGAGACTATGCAATTTTAAAAAATTGCACAATATTCTTCTAAATTTTAAATTTCTTTCAAACTAGTCCCCCCAAAATTACAATTTAATCCTTCAGTATAAAACTTTTGCAAATCAATCCCTCTATTATTATATCCAAAAAATTGGTAAAATGTCCAAATTACCCTAAAAAATTCTGGATTTTTACACATGGAGTCATACATGAACAATGTTTTCATGGTCAAGAAACTTTTGACTATAGGTCAAGATCCTAAAAATGTCATTTTAAAAAAATCACAAAAAAGTCTTTTCGGCCTAAGTTTATCTTATCCATGTGATTTTCTCTCGTTGTTAAATTTGTCCAATGTGCTAATGGGCTTTCTTAACATTTGGAACTATTATTATTATTATTTGGTCATGGAGTCATGTACGTGCATGGATGCAAATCAGACATTAAAGAGTTGTATACATGAAACTTTGATTTTTTTTTTTATAATCTTAAAATTAGAGTCCTATATATATATATATATATATATATATATATATATGAAAGTAATAAATATATTTTTTTTTGATTTTTTTCCTAATTTTAAAACTAAGCCGTATAAATAAAATTAATAATTATTAATATTTTTTTATCAATATTTTTTTAAAAAGAAAACTATTCCAAATTTTTTTTCCTAAAAATTCATTACAACGACTTATTCCTACTTCAATGGAAATTGGAATAAAGGGTTTTCTTTAAAAAAATATAGAATGAAATGGTTGTAGGTCAAATTGACTTGCTATTACATATCATTTTTAACTTAGTCAAAGTATTTATTCATGGAGTAAAAATAAAAATCTCCACTGAAAAATCTCCCATATATATACTTATTCCAAAAATGTAAAATCCTTTATAATAATCATGAACTATAAAAGTAAATTGATAAATGAATAAGATATTATATTATGTAAAAAAATCAATAATTTTTATATAACCAAGTTAAAAATCAAATCTTAATTTTAGTCCTAAAACAGAATCTAACTGAAGAAATCATAATATAATTAAAAGTGCATAATATAACTATAAATTATTTTAAAAAAACTTTTTGAGTCATTAATGTAATGTAAAAAATAGTCAAAAAACCTTGTTTATATGTTTAAAGTTAGTAGAAGAACACTGGCAATTGGCAACTATTAGTGACCAATATCCACTACTAAAAATGTGTACTATCACGGCGCGTGTACGGAAGCACCGTGATAATTGATTAACTATCACGGTGCTTAACAAGCGCCGTGATAAACGGAGAAATACTACGGCGCCTAAAAAACACCATGGTATAGAATATTTAACGGCATCTAATGGGCGCCGTTGAATATAACTTTCACGGTGCCGTGATACACATGTACCACAGTGCTTTTTAGGCGCTGTGGTATTTAACTTTCATAGCGTCCATTAGGTGCCGTGATATACTTTTCTCGGTGCCCATATGGCGCCGAGGTAGGGGCCCTATATAAAGGACCCAAAAAAATGAGGCCATGTCACTTTTCCCTCTTACTTTTCTCACCCTTTTTCTTCTTCACTTCTAGCCGCGGTCAGTGCCCTTCCACCATTTTCACCATTTTTTTTGTTAAACAAGGTATGTTTAAGCTTTTAAACTCGTTTTTGTCACTAAAATTAGATTACTCATTATCTTAACCATGATTTTGATCAATTATTTTGTAGAAATTTCATGTTTTAGGTTATATTTGAAAGAGTTTATATTTGTTTATGCTTAATGAGTATCTGGTCTCCGCCTTTCAATTGTGTGTTCTGGAGCTTGAGAAATTATTTATTGCTAATGAAATTAACACACTTTTAATTAAAGATGACTTTATTTGATGGCATCATTTGAATATAACTGCTGAGTGTTGGTGTCGTGTGAAAGAGACTTTACATGCATTGCATTTTAGGGATTATAGTTTGATACAAAATATAGACATTTCTGGCTATTCCAAGTCTCCAAATATGATGTTTTTGAATTTTTTTTCCCTCTTTCTTCCTGAAAGTACGATGGTTTGACATGTTAGGAAGCCCTTTTTAAGTAGGAGTACTGTTCAAAAAACCACCAAAAATCATGAAAATCGTCTAATTCAGTTCAAACTATCCAATTCATATTAGGTTATGCTTTTTAATTTCCATGCATCCTTAGTGTCAATTAAACCAAATTTATGCAATTTTAATTGAATATTGTGTAGTTTTTTAGAAATTTACATATTCAATGTTTAATTTAAAGTATTATGGATTATAGATGTTTAATTTAATTTATCATTTTAATTTGCGTATAGGTTTTAGTAGAAGTTAGAGTACTGAGATTACTTGTGAATTAGCCAACTGAGTAAACTGAGGTATGTTTTCTCAAATTATTTTCTTTTATTGACTTATGCATGTCATTTTCACATTGGTTTTATGGAAAATTTAAACTAAATGAGATATGATATCATATAGGAAATTGTATGTTGTGGTGACATGATGATGTTATAATTGTGTGGGATTGGTTGAGTTTATTATTTGTGTTGATATTATTTTGTCATATGTTATATTTGGTTGATTGACAAATTGTTTGTAACAAATGAGACTATTTAAGAATAAATTAAGTTCTGAATTTGGTACTACATAGAAATATAAGAATAATTTGAAATGAGTGTTAATTTATAATTGGTGGTTTAGTTACTCAATTGGTTAATGCTAGAAATAGGGGAGATTATGTACAATTTTTTATAGTACTCAATTGAATTAATTAGTTTTTTATATCAGTTGTTTATTTTTTATTTTTTTTTTCAATTGTGCTTAGAATGGATAAAGAATGGATATTGGTGGATAGAATATCGACTGAATATAGAAAGGGAGTTGATAGCTTTTTGGAGTTTGCTATTGAAAATGTCAAAGATTCCAATTTAATTTCATGTCCGTGTATTAAATGTGGAAATTTGCAAAAGATAGGTGTTAAAAAGATAAAAGAACACTTATATTTCAATAGAATAGATCAAAGTTATAAANATTATAGATGTTTAATTTAATTTATCATTTTAATTTGCGTATAGGTTTTAGTAGAAGTTAGAGTACTGAGATTACTTGTGAATTAGCCAACTGAGTAAACTGAGGTATGTTTTCTCAAATTATTTTCTTTTATTGACTTATGCATGTCATTTTCACATTGGTTTTATGGAAAATTTAAACTAAATGAGATATGATATCATATAGGAAATTGTATGTTGTGGTGACATGATGATGTTATAATTGTGTGGGATTGGTTGAGTTTATTATTTGTGTTGATATTATTTTGTCATATGTTATATTTGGTTGATTGACAAATTGTTTGTAACAAATGAGACTATTTAAGAATAAATTAAGTTCTGAATTTGGTACTACATAGAAATATAAGAATAATTTGAAATGAGTGTTAATTTATAATTGGTGGTTTAGTTACTCAATTGGTTAATGCTAGAAATAGGGGAGATTATGTACAATTTTTTATAGTACTCAATTGAATTAATTAGTTTTTTATATCAGTTGTTTATTTTTTATTTTTTTTTTCAATTGTGCTTAGAATGGATAAAGAATGGATATTGGTGGATAGAATATCGACTGAATATAGAAAGGGAGTTGATAGCTTTTTGGAGTTTGCTATTGAAAATGTCAAAGATTCCAATTTAATTTCATGTCCGTGTATTAAATGTGGAAATTTGCAAAAGATAGGTGTTAAAAAGATAAAAGAACACTTATATTTCAATAGAATAGATCAAAGTTATAAACAATGGATTTGACATGGTGAAAAGGTTCCAATTTAATTCCATGTCCGTGTATTAAATGTGGAAATTTGCAAAAAATAGGTGTTAAAAAGATAAAAGAACACTTATATTTTAATAGAATAGATCAAAGTTATAAACAATGGATTTGACATGGTGAAAAAGTTCCAATTACCGGATGTTCGTCAAAGAAGAGTATAAGAGATGATTATGAGTTAGATTTAAATGGTGATATTTTTGAAATGATTGATGATGCACAATATGAAACAGATGTAGATCTTATTAAGTTTCAATCATTGCTTAATGATGCTGAGAAACTGATTTAACTGGGTTGTACGAAATTTACAAAATTGTCTGCATTATTGAAATTGTATAATTTGAAAGCAAGACATGGATAGAGTGATAAGAGTTTTTCAGACTTGTTAGCTTTACTACGAGAGATATTGCCAAATAATAATGAGATGTCACCTTCCTTTTATGAGACTAAAAAGACTTATGCTTATTGGGTATGCAATATGAGAAAATTCACGCTTGCCCAAATGATTGTATTTTATATCGAAAGAAATTTAAGATGCAATTTGTTATCCAGTATGTGGTGAGCCTAGGTGGCAACAGAATAAAAATTCTAAAGAGTTAAAAGTTGGAACCCCTGCTAAGGTTTTGTGGTATATTCCTCCAATTCCTCATTTTACCCGTCTATTCGGAAATCGTGAGCATGCTAAAGATCTAATATGGCATGTGAATGAGAGGATAGAAGATGGTAAACTTAGACATCCAGCCGATTCACCAGCTTGGAAAACAATAGATTACAAATGGCCTTCTTTTGGAAGTGATCCAAGGAATCTTCGTCTTGGTCTATCTGCGGATGTGTTAATCCTCATACAACTCTAAGCAGCAAATATAGTTGTTGGCCTGTAATGCTTGTAATCTATAATCTTCCCCCATGGTTGTGTATGAAAAGAAAGTTTACACTTCTTACAATGTTAATATCAGGACCTAGATAACCTGGTAATGACATTGATGTATATTTAGCCCCGTTGATTGATGAATTGAATAGTTTATGGAATGATAGTGTGAAAGCCTATGATGCATATAAGGATGAAGATTTTACTCTTAAGGCTGTGTTACTATGGACAATCAATGACTTCCCTGCATATGGGAATTTGTCTAGGTTTTCCACTAAAGGATATAAAGCATGTCCTATTTGTGATGAGAAAACAAGTTGTCAGTTCTTAAAACATGCTAGAAAATTGAGTTATATGGGCCATAGAAGATTTTTATCTCGCAAATATGTATACAGAAATTGGAAAAAAGTATTTAATGGTTCTCAAGAATTTGAATTGGCACCACAATCTTTAACTGGGACAGAAATACTAGAAACAGTCTTTAAGCTCGAATTTAGGCTTGGAAAGGTTAAAATAAGTGATATCAGTAAGAAAAGAAAAAGACGCAGTAATGTGAAGATTGTAAAAACCCCAAAGAGTTGTTGGAAGAAGAAATCTATATTCTTTGAGTTGGAGTATTGGCAACATTTACTTCTGAGACATAACTTAGATGTCATGTATATTAAGAAAAACATATGTGATAGTATAATTGGATCTTTATTAAATATTCCAGGGAAGAATAAGGATAGTATTGGTGCCCGCATGGATCTTGTTGACATGGGTGTTCGAAAAGAGTTAGCTCCTAAAGTGGGGGAGAAGCGAACATATTTACCCCCTGCTTGCTTCACATTGAAAAA
>JXTB01001107.1:0-26165 GCA_002914805.1 Parasponia andersonii
AAAACAAGTAACAAAAATTAAAAAAAAAATTCATAATATAGTCATGCGGTAATTGATTATATATATATAGAGAGAGAGAGAGAGAGAGAGAGAGAAACCGATAACCGTGTGGACCTCTCTTCTCTGGACGTCCAGTACAAAACTTCTCTGCACTTTCTCGGCAAAAATATCATATTTTTGGCCTCGAACTATTACCCTTATCTTAATTTTGACTCTCAATTTTAAATTTTCAATTTTAGCATCTAAAGGATTTGTATTTGCCTAATTCTCTTTTCGATTCTATTCTATAATAAATGGACGCAAGAAAATGTCTATCTTGTCCCTGAACTATTACAAAATTTCATTGTAACCCCAAATTTTAAGAAATTCATGTTTTAACACATGTTCTATCAAAATGTCTCATTTCATTCCTACCATTATTTTGTAAGACAAAGATGAGGTGATAAAAAAATTCATTTGCAATGAGAGATAAATTAATTATATGAATTAAAATTTTCAAAAAATGAATCCATATATTTTGATATAATAAACATGAAAAACGACTATTTTGCAAACTATAATCTAAAATTCAGTCAGTCATTGACTAAAAAACACTTATTTATATGCATAATAATAATTACAATGAATAATTATACTTAAAAAGTTTAAAAGGATACATCTAAAGGTATTTATCTGAAAATGATTGTCTTTAATTCGTATAATTAATTTATATTACACTTCTTAATATATCTATTTGAATCATTATAAATATTTTTTCTTACAATTACACATTTTGTTAGAAGTATTTTGTTAATCACATTCTAAATTCATCATAATTTTTTTCACCTTTTTTTAACTAATAGATTATCAAATACGAACAACGCGATATATAAAATAATGTGACACGTGGCCTAATATGTATACATAAAACATATGTGTAGAATATTACTATTGATCGTGTTAGCCGACATATCGTAAACATACTCAACGATCACTTGTCCAATGTTTTATCCATATCACAATTCAACTACTTGACCAGTGCTTATTCAAATCACAATTTGACTATTTGACCAGTGCCTTATATTTAATTATTTCACTAGTTTTTATTTACGTGTTAATTCATTCATTGGTAACTACTAATAAATATGTGTCATATATATCAGCACCTATTCAATCGAATGCATTATTACTTACTGCTCATAGGGTCTATAGGTGTGACATGCATAATGTTTCCATGACCCCAGGAACACAAGTAAACATGTAACTAGACGCAAAAAGAATCTTCTTATTTATTTGTTTATATAAGGGACTGCTAATCACTGTTGTTATGATTAGTCATAGTTCAAATAACTACTCCCAAAAAGATGTTCTAAAAAGTGATAATTTTAAGAGCTTTTTACAAAAATCCAAATCCAAAGTCTAGAAAATTGATGAAATCCTGGGCTGAAATTTTTGTTAGAAAATTTCCAAATTAATTTCGAAAATATTGCTTTTTAAAAATCTATTTAGAAAATAACCTTTTTCCAAAAATATTAACGAACGCATCATTTTTCCTTCAAAATTGATATTTTCAGTAGTACTCAAGGTAACTAGTCGTGCTACTTAGAATAAGTAATCGAATTATTAGAATAAGTAATCGAATTATTTGAAGGACAAAAATATCTGTATTCCAAAATTACAGATTTATCAAGGAAAGATTAGTTTCATAGGAAAATATTCAATTTCAATAAACTATTTGTACACCTCAGTTTTATTCAAAAGAAATTTTGAAAAGAAAACCTAAAAAGCTCCTAGCTCTATGGCTTCAGATTGGGATTATATCACTTTTATATCTTACATTTTATCTTACATTTTGACATTTTGTAAAATTTGATCTTTTATTTTGGATATTATCAATATTTATCTCCTAATTTAAAATTTTTAACAAATTCCTACTTTTTCAAATTAGATGCCAATTTTGACTATTGTGATTCCTAAAATGCCCCTTAAATCTAAATTGAAAATTAATTCAAAAAAATCTTAAAATTCTAAAGAACAAAAATAAAAAAAAAAAAAAATAAGAAAACTGTATCCTCTCTCTTCGTCTCCATCGTCCTTTCCATCTTCTTCTTGTGTTCCCCACCATTCCTTCGTCCCTTGATGTTGTTAGTAGATTTAACTTATACAATGATTTAGCTAAACTAGAAAAGGCTTGAAGGATCAAAAGAGGATCCGTGTTAGGGATAGCAACAAAGCGAATATAACTATCTTACCCTATACTCGTAGAAAAAAATAAATCTAAATCTATCACACTTCTCTGTCTAAAGAGGCAAAGTGAGTTCAGATATTCCTCACATAGGTAGGTAGATACCCGCATATACTTATATGTGGTAAAAATAAAAAATAATTAGTTTACGAATTTGAAAAAAAAAATGAAAGGAACGATGAATTTATAGAGGAAAAAACTAATAATAATATCATATAATATTAGTAATACTTCAATAATACAACCTAATTATTATGTAGACATATTTTATTTTTATGTATTTTACATAAATTATACCTATACTTAATATATAATTTTTTATTTTATATATATAAATAATCAAGGTAAGTATGAGTCGGGTACGTGGGGCGGGTACCTCTACACTCATATCTGCCCTATATCCAAATCTAATTTTTTTAATTAATACTTATCCCCACCCTGTTTTCTAGAATAATTGAGTATTACATGCCCCATTAAGGTTAGGTACATGCGAGTAAATGAACTGGCAGGTAAAATTGCAATCACTTCCTTGTTGTTGCCACATTGGGAGATTAGGGAAAGTTATCTTTATTAGGTTATCTTTTTTTTTTCCTTTTAAATCTCTATAGTGATTTGGTTTTGAGTTCCAAATCTTATGTGTATTGATATAATCTTCAGATTTCATTTTGATTATTGATATGAAAATCAATTTAGAGTAAGTGTATATTTGTATTTGGAATGAAATTAGTATTAATTTTTTTTTATTTTAGGTTTGTCCATTTGACTCCATTGGCCAAAAATAGAAGGCGAGTTTTTCATTTTGGGATGATTTTGTGAAATGGGTTTGTTGAGGACGATATTTATCTCTAAATTAAGTACATTTTGATCCCAAATAATTATGCACTTTCAAGCGTTTTTTTTTTATTTGATGTGTTTTTGTTTATTTTTATAGTTCTTGTGAATAAATGAGAATTAAGGTAAATTTATACCTCAAAATTGGGATTTCAAATCATTTTAATTGAAGTTGAATTCGATATGGATGTAATGCAACGAAAATGAGGAAAATCGAAACTAAAACGAAGAAATGGCATATTCGGGAAACCACGGTGCCAAGCCAGCAGCAAGATGGCACAGTAGCAATATCCAGTAGCACTACGACACCAACTCATGGGAATTTGAAATTATTTTTGATGCCGCAACGTTCCTTTTCATGTTCTAGGTCAACAATAAATGGCCAAGATTATCTTTTTGATGATTCAATGGTCCAAATTCGGTCTGCCTTAAGTTTACAAGAGCCATTTTTTTAAAACCCTATTTTGAAAGGCAAAGAGGCATGTGGGTATAGAGAGAGAGAGAGGGGCAGCCATGGAAGGAGAAGAAAAAGATGAAGACATACTCTAACTAACTCTATTTCTTGATTTCTTCCACAACATCAATATTATAGTTTGTTCTTAGCCTTTCCTCTTCATTTTCTTGTAAATTTTTCTTTGTAGTTTTTATTTTTAGAGAGTAGTGTAGTTGAGAACAAAATACTAGTAGGAGAATTTAAGTGAGCAAGAATCAAGCTTAGAGAATGTTGACGGAAGTTTTGTCAACAATAAATTTGGAAAAATTGCAAAATGTGGCTTGTATATGAAAATGGTTAATTAATCAAAGCAAACAAAGAGACAAGAATTTTATAGTAGTTCAGTCCCAAAAAAGATGAGCCTATGTCCACTGTTTTTTTTACTATTTTCTGGAGAATTATAAGAGTTCAAAATTACAATGTGTTGTCCGATTTGAAGAAGCAAGAGTCTAAAAAGTTCCCAAAAGATCTAAAAGATAAAATATCAAAGATCAAAAGATAAAAGATCAAAGATCCAAAAAAAAAAAAGATCCCCTACTGAAACATTGAACTCTCTTTATATAGGTGAGGATAGCTCAATGTTTCCCAATTGTGAGAATGGGTAACTGTATAATCAGAAAATACAATTCGAGTAATAATATAACTGGGTAATAACTTAAATGAGATGACTGATCGATCTTTAAAGAGAAACTTTTGTTTCCCTTTCTTTGTTGGTTACCCGTTTGATGAAACTTAGTCTAGTTTCTTTTTCATTCTGATCGCAATTAACTCGTTCGGAGGAGGTCGCACTAACTTATGCGGTGGAGGTTGCACTTAACTCTTTCGGAGGAGGTCGCACTAACTTATGCGGTGGAGGTCGCACTTAACGCTTTCGAAGGAGATCGCACTTAATCTTACTCATGCGACCTGACACGTTCACTTGGTCAACTTTTCCCTTTTTGGCATTGACTAACATATAGGATTTTAGACCGTACAACAATTGTCTTCCAGCTCCATTAGTTCTTTAGGACAAAATGGAGCTTCCTTTTACTATAAGTGCGAACTTAAAAAATGCGATGTCATGACCTAGACTTGAGACTTTTGAAGAGTCGCCAGATCTCAAATCTCACCTTTTCAAGATCACGCGCACATTTTTCTGACAGATGAAACCACGTGTCACCTTTTCAAAGAAGAATAGCAAAACTCGAGGAAACTTTTCCCTTTTTTTTCGTTTTTGAACAGACACAATGATAGCGATGACGCCAACTATTGTCTTAAATCGAATCGTTTCAAAATTTGAAAAGATACCGATTTAATTTTGGAAAATCAAATTCCACGTGAACTTCGGCCTTTGGATCTAAAAATTAAATACCTTGATCTACTACTGTGATTTGACGATGCTCGAGACATATATATCGAAAACTAATCTGCCTCCTCTTCAAAAATCCTATCGTCTACTATTTCTCTCGAGACCTGAAGCATTAACAAAGCATTCCTTTCGGCGTCGTCTTGTTCTTTAGCTCATACAACTTTCAGCCTCTTCTCCGACAAAGCTATCACCGTAATCCTTCAGATTACATCTCGATCCCTCTATCTTCGAAGAAAGGTTAGTATATATCTTCTCTCTCATATTGTTCTGTCTGTCTAGAAAACTCATTTACAGATTTTATTTCTAGAAATTGAATCCAATTGTAGAGCCTAAAAATCCTGAATGAAAACCCGTCCACACTCGCATGGACTGAAATGAGAATTTTTTAGATCCCCTTCGTTGGTTTATAGAATACTTTCTTTTAGATGACTGACAGAGACGAACTCGTGAAAGAGTTTTTTAGGGTCTGAAACCTTTTTTTTTTCTTTTAACGAACTGCTCGAATAATTTTTATGAATCCGTAGATCGATTAGAAAAAATTTGATGAGCAGCTTGTTGATGCAATCCTAGGATGAGACCCCAAAACTGCTCGCATATAGCTAAGATCCTTGATGCTCGCATAGGACTAAATCCATCCATATTTCTTTTCAGATGTCTAGTAGTGAGGATTTAGGGAAGGGAAAGCATTCTCAGGAGAATCTTCTAATACCAGCGTTAGCTCCATAAACTTCGAAGATTATCTTGAGCCAGAACCCGAAGTTGAGATAACCAAGGTCAGGCAAAGTAGTCCTCACATAGACGACCTTCCTCAAGACCAATGGCCCCAGTATATCAGAGATGCCCCTGTGTTCGCAACGGGTTATCAATATGTATAGGGAGACTGGTCATGTACCAATATAAGAATGAGCTGCACCACGAATAGGCTCAGCAAGATCGTGTGCAATTATAAGATCGCCATTCCTTTTCGCCTTCTCATGGAGTTCAATCGACCATATACACCACCTCGCGGAATTGCCTCATTCTCTAAAGCAGTTCTCCAATGCGGTGTCTATCTCCCACTTCATCCTTACATAAAATCAATCGTCGATTATTATGGAGTCGTTCCTTTTCAACTAACTCCAAACACTTATAGATACATGGTAGGTCTGTACATACTATACCATAAACTAGGCTTAGAGACCCCTACTCCTGAAGAGTTCGCTTGGTTTTACCAAGTGAAATCAAACCCATCAAACTTCGGCTTCTTTTATGCGAGCAAATGGTCGAACCAAGCAATAAAAACTATCTACGGGGTTCACAACAATATGAGAAAATAGAAAAATCCATTTTTCCACTTTGACTATGCGGATAACGGCTTCTTTCAGAATCCTGGTAGGTAACTTTCAGTTTATCGCCTTTTCAGCATAAATATATTATTCTGATCGCACTCATATGTCATCGTAGATAATAGAGGTTCCAGAGAATAGCTCGCAAAGGTGTACAGAATAAACGACCTTTCGATTGAAGAATTCGATTGGAAGAAGCTTGAGACTTTCAAGAACTTAGCCGCTTACGGTCTGCTTCCAAGGGGAGCCGCCTTCCCGGATTCCACCGTCCGTTCGACCAGACCCTCGAGCTCGAAGCAGAAGGAAAAGAGTGCCTCATCTTCCAAACCTAGGAAGTGAAAAGCACCTGCCACCCCGACAACCTCAGAACCATCATCTCCAGAAGCCGCATCACTACCAGTTTCTCAACAGCAAGAAGGTAATTATTTTTTTCTTATTTTTTCCTTATCATCGTATTATGTCACCTCGCATCCTGACTCATATCTGTACAGAAATGGTTATTGGTAGCGGACTACGAGCACCGCCTTCCACTCTGGGGTCAATGGCAAAGTCCAAGATGCCAGAGAGCACACCTCCATTGACGTCAAAAGGGAAAGAGAAGGTCGACACTTCCAAGAAACGAAAAGTCACTTTCGAGGATATCCCGACAAGCTCGCCTCCTCCTCAACCTCAAACTGCGAGCCATCCTGATCCATCAAAGGAGACTGCCACTTCTTCGGAACCGAACCAGATTGATAAAGACGAGGAGCTTTTCGCACTCCTTAACCAATTATCAGAGAAGGCTGGTATGAGCGCAGCCTTCATTGATCGCTTCACTTCTGAAGATGGCTGGGAGAGGATGAAGCGACGATCGGCCAAGGTTGCCTTCGGTTCTGCGATGAGGATGTTGGCGAATGTAAGCATCTTCTATTTTCTCTCTTCAATGAACTTTTCTGATATTGATGTGTTATATTTTCAGACTGCTGCAGCTGCTATTCTGATGCATGACCCGGTCCTCGAATGTATTGAAAAAGCCGAAAAAGTCGAAGAAATAACCCAAGCATTCGAGGACTCGGAGAAGGCTCGCGAAGAAGAGAAAAAATCCTTCGAACTGGAGAATCAGCAGCTACGCGAGGATCTGGCCAAGGAAAAGCTCAAAAAGGAGAAGCTCGAGGAGAAAATTAAAGAGCTTGAAAAGACTATCTCCGAGCATCTGACTTGCATGAAGGAGGCAACAACAAATGCGGCTCACAAGGCTATTGAAGAGTTCAAGGCTACTGAAGTCAAGGAGCTCGAAGAGAAAGCCAGTGACATCGCCTCGTCGACTATTATATATAACATCTTCTGCGAGCATCCGGACTTCGACTTTTCCATCCTTGGTGAAGACGTGGTCGAGCTTGTCCGAAGTTGGAGGAAAGCGGAAACTACCAAAACTGGAGATGGTGGAGCGAGCACGTCTGCATAAAAATTGTGTTCTTTTATTTTTCTAACTTCAGAACAATACGGGCTTGGTTGTATTTCTTTGCTTGCATACAGGTGCGAGCCTTTATCAATGAATGAATGCTTTCTTTATTAGACATTTATTCCTGCAAAACAATCAAAACACTAAGTTGTAATATAGAAGATAATTAATTTAACCAAGTAGTCAATCACTAGGTGACTGATCGGTACACTATTACGATTCGAATCCAACACACTTAAAATGGTTATGTTAGGATAGGTTAGGTCGCTGAAGAAAACAGCAAGTATGAGTGATGCAAACTCAATACTATTTTTCAAAAGTTTCATGGCAAAATGTAAATATTGCATGGAAAAATGTAAATATAGCAATATATCACATCGAACAATGAACGTTTTGCTTAGTTACTTTGTTGTTCGAGGAGGAAAATTGCATAATACGACATGCTAAGGCATGAAGCGAGGAGAAAATCCTAAGATTTTAAGGAATTTTAGATATTTCAGTGATCTGAAATTCCGACCCCTCTAAATGGACGTTCTGCATAATCCCTTAGGAAGCAAGTAGGAGATAATATTCTGATCCCACTACCCTCCGAGTCTTATGGTATTCGAAGACTGCCATAAAACTATAAAAGGTGGACCAAATCAAATGATTGATGAGGAGACACCCTTATTGATGATGACGAACAACGAATGATGATCAATGAATGACGATCAACGAATGACGAACAACGAATGACAATCAATGAATGATGAACAACGAATGATGATCAATGAATGACGACCAACAAATGACGAATAAATAGATATCTTTATTGATAAATGACGAATACATGAAGATTTACTAATAATAGCGACGAAGTTGTTCTACATTCCAGGCATGCTCGATCTTTTGTCTGCCTGTGCGAGCTAACTTATATATCTCAGGTCGAATGACGGCATCAATAACATACGGTCCTTCCCAAAAGGGTCCAAATACACCAGCACCGTACTCTTTATTATTTGGTAGACTTGCCAAAGAACAAGGTCACCAACTTCAAACCCTCGGATTCTAACTTTAGAGTTATAATATTGAGTCATGCACTGTTAATATGATGCGATCCGAAGCTGAGACTGCTCGCGCCTTTCTTCTAAAAGATCGAGCTTAATCCTCATCAGCACGCTACTTTGATCTTGCTCATAGGTAGATCGTCGTATCTATATTGAGGCGGTGATACATGATTTTCAGATCAATCCCCACCATATCCGAATATTGCTATACGAAGATATCCAAATTTGATTTCAGAAAAGCGATTAATGAAGCTCGCATGGGTTCTTGAAGCTTCGCTCCCATTTTAAGAACCTTCAAAGACCTATCGATTGAAAAATCTTCCAAGTCTTCTATAGGTCCAGTTTTGACCTCACCAAAAATTTTTCGAGGGTCGAGGTCATCGATTGACATTCCACATGACGCTTCGCCTGACACTTCTGATGCTTTCCTTGATGCTTCTCCTTATAACTGGACCATCATTGTGCGAGGTGTCATATCTTTTGTTGCGAGCTTTATTGAGCTATTATAACAAGTTCTCGCATCATATTGGTTGCCACGTATCTCGCCTACTCCTTGTTGAGTCGGGAATTTCATAGCGAGATGATAGATCGATGTTACTGCTCAAAGTTTCCTCAGTGTCGGTCTTCCTAATACAGCATTAAATGCAGAGGGGCAATCAACAACTAAGAATTGGGTCATTACCATCGAAACCCTAGGATAGGTTCCAACGTTGACCATTAACTCAATCATGCCGCTGGGCATTCTGATGTTACCAGTAAATCCGTAGAGTAGAGTGACAGCGAGCTTTAGGTCGCTTTTATTCAACCCCATCTTCTTAAAGGCGTCGTAGTACAGGATATCAACAGCACTTTTGTTATCGACCAATACTCGCCATAACTGCATGCTTCCACAATTGATCTTTATGACCAATGCATCATTATGTGGATAATGGACCTCCCTCGTGTCTTATTCTGTGAAGGTAATATCCATATTCGGTACTAGCTGAAGCTTTTGTGGTCACTGTTCAAGGTGCATGATATTAGTCAACGGCTGCTGCCGAGCTTCTCGTGCATACCTATCCTGCGTTCTCTTAGAATCTCCACCAACGTGTGGTCCTCCGAAAATAGTTCGCACCTCGCGCTGAATTTTTGGAAGTCGCTGTCGGTTTTCTTCTCGCCTTTCATTATTCTGTTTAGAGTATTGCCATAGCCGCCCTTCTTTAATTAATCTTTCGATCTCATCTTTCAGGGCAAAGTAGTTATTGGTATCGTGTCCAATATTATTGTGATACCGACAAAACTTATTAGGGTCGCACCTCGCTCTATCTTTTTTCATCAGTTCCGGTTGACGATACCGCTCCTGTTAGTTTATGACCGCATAGATGTGATCTATGGGTGCGTTCAATTTAGTATAATTATTGAACCTCATGGGAGCTCTTGGAATCTCCTGCTTTTTCTGTTTGGGCTACTTCTCAGTCGATTGTTCATTACTCCTTTTATTCAACTTCTTATCATTATTGTTGTTGTTTGTGGTCGCATCTTTGGCAGCATCTTTTCCTTCTCCCTTTGTCATCTTATGAAGGTTTTCACGTGAAGAGTCCACCTTTAGATGTCGACCAACTCTTCGATAGAAGTTTTCAAAAGTTCTGCATTCTCGCTCTAGTAACTCTTCCCAGAGTTTAGTTTCTGGTCGTACCCCAGCCATCATTAGAGTTAAAACTCCTCTCTCAGGTGGGTTACTATCCTTTGCCAACTCTAACGTAAAATGATTTAGGTAAGATCGTAGAGTTTCCTCCGGGCCTTGCCGAATAGCAGACAGACTTACCAGTGGAATAGTAAAATTCTTTGCGACCTAGAATTGTCTCAAGAATGCAGTTTGAAGCTATTGTCGGGACGAGATTGAACCAGACTTGAGTCATCGAAACCACTTCTTCGCTGCTCCTGTGAGAGTTACAGCAAAGCATTTACAATGTGCGAGATCATTAACACGATGAAGTTCCATCAGGTCACTGAAGTGATCCATATGGTCCTGTGGATCAGTTTTCCCATCAAAAGTATTTATAGTGGGAAGTTTAAATCCAGCAGATAAGGTGGCAGCTCGAACCTCCTCGCTGAATGACGATTGACGATACCCGTCAGTGAGCTCATCGTCCCAACCAACAAGTGCATCTAAAGCAATCCTCAGATTATGAAAATCGACGTTCAGAGGGAGAATATTCTCTCTTACTGGTGGTAGGAGTGGCCTCTGATTGTTTTCACGATATAAGGCGGGTTAGTTAGGTAGGGTCTGTTGTGACCTTAGGGATTCTAATGAAATAGTGCGACGAGATCGACTTTGGTCGTTGTGATGCAATGTGGATTGCTCCTGACTACATTGCTGATCCAGATGTTGTCTCAGTCTATAGGATTCTGTCGAGATTCCCTACTGATCCTTTCAAAAACTCTCCTCGATTGACGTTTTCTCGTTGTCTAGATAATCACGATTGATGGTTACTCTCCGGGAAGATTGTCCATGATCACAATCAGTGCTCGAACTTTCAGGAACAGATACCAAAGGCAAGTCTGCGACCTTGCCTTTTCCCTTGGAGATGCAATCTCCTCGACGCTCCTGCCGGACTTTAGGTTGGTCGCGGTTCCCTGTCTCCAGGATCTGAATTCCTGTCTCAGGTTGTTGAGCAGGGCATTCTGTGGGACGTTCGTGCTGTGGTGGAGTTAGCATTTGTCCCTCAGCAAGTCGTCGTAGAGAGTCATTAATCTAACTTGTAATTTGCTGAAGGTTCACCAGTGCTTCCTCCATGCGATCCTGTCTCTGGACAATATTTTCCGGTACAGTCACGGCAGGCTAATCCTGAGCAGGATCTACCTATGCAGCAGCGGTACTTTAGGGATGATTTTGGCTAGTTCCGGTGTTTCTGGTAGTATTTCTGGTGTTTGCCATTGTTAAAAGAAGCGGAATGGACAAACTTTTCTGCCGGAATAGCCCTCCTTCTAGCGCCAATTGTTGACGGAGGTTTTGTCAACAATAAATTTGGAAAAATTGTAAAATGTAGCTTGTGTATGAAAAGGGTTAATTAATCAAAGCAAACAAAGAGACAAGAATTTTATAATGGTTCAGCCCCAAAAAAGATGAGCCTATGTCCACTGTTTTTTTTACTATTTTCTAGAGAATTACAAGAGCTCAAAATTACAATATGTTGTCCAAAAAGAAGAAGCAAGAGTCTAAAAAGTTCCCAAAAGATCTAAAAGATAAAAGATCAAAGATCAAAAGATCCAAGATCCAAAAAAAAAAGATCCCCTACTGAAACATTGAACTCCCTTTATATAAGTGAGGATAGCTCAATGTTTCCCAATTGTGAGAATGGGTAACTGTATAATCAAAAAATACAATTCGAGTAACAATATAACTGGGTAATAACTTAAATGAGATGACTGATCGATCTTTAAAGAGAAAGTTTTGTTTCCCTTTCTTTGTAGGTTACCCGTTTGACGAAGCTTAGTCTAGTTTCCTTTTCATTCTGGTCGCACTGAACTCGTTCGGAGGAGGTCGTACTAACTTATGCAGTGGAGGTCGCACTTAACTCTTTCAGAGGAAGTCGCACTAACTTATGCGGTGGAGGTCGCACTTAACTCTTTCGAAGGAGGTCGCACTTAATCTTACTCATGCGACCTGACACGTTCACTTGGTCAACTTTTCCTTTTTTGGCGTTGACCAACATATACGATTTTAGACCGCACAATAGAGAAGAAAATTCTTTTCAAAGAGGGGAGATTCTAAAATTCTTTTCTCTTTGATATTTGTATGTCTTGATTTCATTGTATCAAAATGCTATTGTTCTTAATTTATATTATGATCTAAGTATTTCTTTGTCTAGTTTTACTTTGTCAACCAATTTAGTATCTTTTATATATTAGTTTCTCTTTTTGACATGTTAATTATCCAATTGACTTAGTTTCTCAATTTTGTTCTTAATACTTTGAGTTGCTTGATCACTAACTTGAATGAACCTTAGAAATATGTGATGGATTAGAAATGAAATTATATATTTAGTCTTAGATAGATAAGTGTATATATAGATGAGATAGGAATATACTTGTCTAATGTATATAACCAATATGAGTGTTTCTTCTTAATGATTTCATTCTATGTTTAGTTCTCATTGTGAACTAGGTTAGATAGAAATGATTGCATGACAACAGAAGAATCTTACAATTAATTGAGTTCACCCAATTAACAATCAATTAGTTAAATTAATTAACATGAAAGTGAAATAACAAGATAAGAGAAGGGTTGGAGAAATAGTAAATCTACACATTTTTCTTATTGCTTAATTAGCTTTTACTTGCTTTGCATGATAGTGTAGTTTATTTTATTTTACTTCATTAAATTCAATATTTTACTTGTTTAGATAAAGTTAAAGTTGAAATAATTTTGATATTTAGCATAGAATTAGAAATCAATCCATGTGGATTTGACATTCATTTCACTTCTACATCTATATTACTTGTGATCATGTACATTTACACGGGAGTGTGTGAGTTTAAATTAGACTTCATATTCTAACCAACAAGTTTTGTTCAAATAAGAGAAATATTGGTTGCGTTTGGGGATCTGTAATGATACTGATATCGTTTGTCCATGTCTTTTGGTATCGTTTTTCATTTGGTGAAGTTTCTCTTTCTTTATCAACTGGATTTTTATTTGTAGATTAAGAATACCTATTTTAATTCTCTAACATCTCTTCCAACTTGATTGATCCTAAACTTGAACTTTGACACGCTCAAATCTAAAAAATCAAAAGCATTATTCTTTTGTGATTACTTGGAGTTTGAAAAGTTTTTTACCGAATCAATAGCAGGATTTTTGTATCGTGCATATTTTTGTCCTATTAATTTTTTTTATTTGAATGTTTTAATTCTTGGTCTTTTTCTTTTTTTATAAAATATTAATTTTTATTTTTGAGTTGTTCAAAGATTTTTTTATGTGTTTTTTAATTCATATATTTAAACTTTTCAAAGGATAGTTAAGGAATTATAAAATTTTACGCAATCAAAATTGGGGTTTGATTGAAGAGGGTATAAATTTATTATAATTTTGAAATTCAAAAGTTAATATTGATAATATTCAAAATAAAATCTTAAATTCTACGAAAAGTCAATACGAATGTATAAAAGTGATATCATCCCCTCAGTGACTCTATTCCCACTTGGCAATTTCAACCTCATACCAGGACGACGAACACAACTAAGATGATGCAGTCGTCGATGGCACGGCTGAGAAAGATGAGCAACTCATCATGGCAGAAGTAGAGGAATAGCAAAATGGCAATCATGGTGACGAAGATGATAAGTGAGATCGGGTTCTAGAGAATGAAAGTAAGAAATTAGATTTTAAGGGTAAACTTGGTACTGTGAAAATACAAATAATAAAAAACGGATATTTCTGTTCATTAAAATAAAATTTTAAAAAAAGGACATTTGTTGAACAGTATCCTAGAAACGGGGTCTTTTTGTTGTTCAAACCCTGTTAAAAAACATAGAATAACAATAATGTTAAAAGTGAAAACTTAACATACTTGGCCTAATTTGGGTATTAAACAAAAATACTCTACTTTTGAAAATATGGTTTAATAAATATTTCTTTTTGATTTTATGAATAAATATATTTTTTTCAAAAATAATGAATTGTGTTTACTATTATATTATTTTTAAATTATTTATTTACTATTATATAAACTGATTTATCATTTATCTACCGTGACTTAAAAAAATATCAATTCTTTATAATAACATATTTATTATTATACTCCTAAAAAATTACTTATTTACCACTATTATAAAATAGTGTATCATTTATTTACTGCGATCTCAAAAATATATAACTTATTTATATTGACATATTTACTATTATATTTTTAGTAGATTATTTATTTACTATGACCTCAAAAAATATTTACCATTGGTATACATTGGCATATTTATGATTATACCTTTCGTAACTATATCATTTATTTGTCATTGTTATAAATTGGAAAATTACTTACTTATTTTTATTATATAAATGGTGTATCACTTATATATACCGGTAAATGTAAATCAATTTTACATACAAGTAAATTAAATTAATCGTGTATCATGTTACATCAGCTATACACACTGGTAAATTAAGTAACATACATTTGTTTTTTTTTTTTCAACTTGATTCAACAAAAAGAAAAAAGAAAAAACATTCCAAACTTGTAAATTATAATAAGAAATTTCATATAAAAGTCAATCCATTTTACCATAACTTATGTAAAAAATGAGCCATCAAAATCTTTTAGAAACTTAAAATATTAGTATAATAAACCCCATATGCAAAAAGTTCTCCAAGAAAAAAAATCAAATAAAATATCTACACGGACCCAGATTACTAGAAATAAAGAACGCATAAATCAGGTGTACTAAAGAATGAGCTTTTGTTCCCAACATGACTAAAGAATGCCTCAACTTCCGTTAATTGGGATTAGCTCAGTTGGTCTAAGACTTGAGAGATATGTGTGTGAGTTTAGGGGGATAAGGGGTTCAAATCTTGGTATAATATGTGTTATTTTCCTTTAAATTTGTAGTAAGTGATGGTCATTAGTTAAACCCTACTTTTTTAAAAAAAAAAAAAAAAAAAGAATGCCTCAACTTCCTTCATCTTCGTGAGTTATCATCGGGTGGTACTAAAACGAAGATGGTAGTCCTCAGCTACGGCAATAAGAAAGTGTGATAATCCCTAAAACCCCCCATTATCAAGATTGTTTTAAAGTTCCGGATCAATCGCCAAAAATAAAAATCAGAGATCTTAATAGATTTGTTCTTAAATGCAAAATTTCTAACAATATTATTCTCGAGTGTACCCAACATTCGCAACAATTATGTTTATGAAAAATGAAAATGGCTTCATGAATTCGAAAGACAAAAAGAAATGCAATGAAATGAAGCCAAACCCAACTTGCAAGAACACCGACAATGACACTGTAGATATTGACAACGTCATGAATGGTGCGGCCAATGAAGATTAGAGGACAATAGTTATCTTTAATCTTCTCGTCTACTCTTTCAAGTTTCAAGAGTGAAAATGTCATTAAAAAAAAAAACTTAATTGAAAAAGGGGCATAAAAAGTAATAGAATCTGAAAGAGATAATTGCCTAATTTCTTCGGAACCTCACTCTGGCGATTTGCTCATTTGACCAAAAAAAATAAAAATAAAAAATAAAAAAGCAATGATGAAGTCGAGAAAATAAAAAAGAAGAATACGATTTTCCTCTCAATTTTCTTTAGAAACAAACAACTTTAGAAAGGTATCTTCTCCATAATTTTGATCGATTTCGCTTTGATTTTTTGTATTTTCATTTACTTTGATTGATTTCTTTTTTCTCTCTCAAATTTTTAGTGAAGTAACCAAGATTCAGCAATTCTCTTGAGGTATCTTTTTCATATTTGATTGATTTATATTTGATTTTTCTTATATTTTTATGTACTTTCATTTACTTTTAATGGCGACTATCTCTTTTGCATCTCGAATTTTTCTTATATTTGGCAATACATTTTTTAGAATCGTTTTTTGATGAACTTATTTCCAGCTATTCTTTGACTAATTTTAGTATGAATTCGTTCGTATTTTGAGATTTTTTTTTCCATATTTTGGATTCTTTTTCTCGACTTGATTTTGTTTGTGCTTTAATATTTTGGATTTTTTTTTTTTTTTTGCTTTCTTTTCTATGTTTAGGCTAGTTATGGGTAAACTTTCAATGGTTGTTTGTTATGATGGGAGGTGGGATGAAAGCAATCATTATGTGGATAATAAAATCAAATTAATTTATCACTTTTAGAGTTAGTGAGTGTACTAGTTTCTTGTCACTTTTGGAGTTACTATACAATGAGCTTCATTTGGACTTCCACAAATGTCATGTTAATTTGTTTGTGAATATGCAACTTAACTCCTCTGAAAATAGTGTTGTGGAACTTAAGAGTGATGGAGTTATTGTATGGTTTTTAAGCATTGCAAAAGATGACAAACAAATGAAGTTTCCATTGGTTGTATATGTAGAGGCTTTTCCGCTACATATTTTGATAGAGAAGTCAGTCATATCTAGTAATGATGTATTTGGATTTGATGCTATAGGAATTTGGGTAAATTTTGAGCACAGTTCTTGTTTTGACAACACCAATGAAGCATCCTTAAGTACTCTACGTTGTATCATAAATAAATCATATAGTAATACTAGCATGCTTGAATTTGTTGAAGCTTTAAAATTGGATGATCTGAAAGAAAATTATTTGTTTTATAGGAAGGAAGAGATAAAAAAAAAAAGGCCTTGCATTTGATTACTATTAGGAAAAATTTTCAATTTAAAACCATGAAGTCAGATGAGAGGTTAATTATCCAATGTATAGGAATTAGTTGTGCTTGGTTTATGCGAGTATCTAGGTACAAAAGATATGATTTGTGGCTGGTCCGAAAGTATATTGACAAGCACACATATATATATTCTTTTCACTAAAATGAAATAGTTCTTCTCTATATTTAGGCTATATTATATATATATATATATATATATATATATATATATATATTCTTTTCACTAAAATGAAATAGCCTACAGGTTGTCTTTAGGTAATGCTTTGTAGCTATTATAAATGAATAATTTACCATCGTAAATTTTTTATTTATCAAGGTAAACCATTGATATACGATGATACATCATTAAAAAATCTAAATTATTGTTTATATAATAATCGACTTGTTGTTATTTGTTCATTTTCTTCTGGTTGCTGATTTACTAAACATAATATATGAAGTCTAAAATATTGTATTTCCTAATGATTTACTTTGTTTCAGGAACAATAGCAGATTATGAAACCGATGATGAAGAGGAATTCAAATACCTATTCGTATGCTTGGATGCTTTACTCGAGGGTTGGAGCCATTGTCGCCCTGTTGTATGTGTTGAAGGGACATTTATGAAGTGTAAATACAGTGGAACACTTTTAATTGCTTGTGCATTAGATGGTAATAATTAGATTTTTCCTCTAGCATATGGAGTTGGAGACTCAGAGAATGATGATTGCTGAGAGTGGTTTTTCAACACCTTGAAGGGTGTAATCAGAGATCGTGAAGGTCTAGTTTTAGTTACCGATAGGCATAAATGCATTGAAAAAGCTATTTTAAAAGTTTTTCCAAATGCACATCATAGGGTATGCATTTACCACCTTTTAAATAACTTGAAAACTCAGTACAAATTTCTTGACAATAATGGTTTGTTCAATCAGTGTGCTAGAGCTTATTTACAAACTGATTTTGAATATTTTATGCACAAGATAGAGGAAATTCAACTAGTTGTCTCTGAGTACGTTCATAAAGTAGGTTTGGAGAGATGGGCTCGGTCACATTTTATTAGGAAAAGGTTTAATATCATGACTTCAAATATTTCAGAGAGTTTAAGTTTTGCATTAAGATATGCTAGGGAGCTTCCTATTACTTCTATATTGGAGCACATCAGACAAATGTTGCAAAATTAGTTTCATGATTGAAGGATGGCAGCTACGTACACAAAAACTGAATTAACCACATGAGCAGAAGGTGAGCTATGGGATCGGTGGCATGTAGCCCGAACCATAATAGTAAGCCTTTTCTTTATTTATGTTTACTTTTTGTTAACAGTAAATATAATATATATATATATATATATGTTTGGTTGAACATCAATCATATTTGTTTGGAATACAGACATAATATTGCAAAACCACAAAAATTTGTGGAGTCTAGACAAGAATGGGTCCTGTATTGAATTTCTCCACTTATGCATGGGGACTAAAACAAATTATTGGCTACTTTGTGGAATTTAAATAAGTATCCACCATAAATTCTAAATTCATAGATGAATTATAATGTTTGGTACTCTAATAGTATTTCTTGATAGTATTATATGGCCAAGAGTCAGGACTTCCTTGTGAATGGATTTTGCTTGATAGTACTAGAGAGATCATAGGTGAAATTCTTTGTTAACAATAAATCATCTATTTACTTAATATTAGTTTTCAAGTTTTTCTTCCATCTTATTACAGGTTTGTACTATTGGATATCATCAGCACCAAGTCATTGATGGTTTTGTTAAGTTTGTGGTTCATGTAGCTAACAAAACTTATAGTTGTCGCAAGTGGGAGCTTGATTTGATCCCGTGTTCCCACACTTATCTTGTGATAAATAGGTTCAATCTCAGCTTTTATAGCAATGTGTCTTCATTTTTCTTTAACAAGACTCTTGTTTCGACATATGATGGGCTTGTGCATCCTGTTGGAAATAAATCTGAGTGAGAAGTACCTGATAATATTAGAGAAGCAATTGTTATAGAGCCTAATGAAGAAAAGGCAAAGGCAAGCAGACCAAAGAAGCACAGAATTAATCTGCTGGTGAGTTCAAAAAAACTGTTAGATGTGGGCGATGTGGACGAGTTGAACATAATCGAAAGACATGCAAGAACCATGTACCGATAGAATTCTACAATAGGAAATAGCGTAGAATGCATTCTAGTGTTCATTATAATAATTGTTTTACTGGTTTTTTGATGAATTTAACTTGTTTCCCCTGGGTTGTGTTTAGATTTAGCAAAATGAATTAAACTTTCACTATTCATATGTTCATGTAGTTGGTTTTTTTCTAGATTGTGATTTTGAATACATTAAGATTCATTGGATAAACTCATTCTTGAGAATCAGTCTTGTTATTTTAATTCAATAAGAATATATTTAGACTAAAATCTAATTTTTGAAGGCCGCCATTTTTATATTTGCTGCTTCTAAATTTTCCATTTTATTATCACTAGTAGAATCATTGCCTTTTATAGTTGTGATTTACAAGTAGAGGCTTTGACAATGAGAGGGAGATCAATGGAACGTGGCCCCAGTGGGAGTCAGAGTCATGGTAGATCAAAGTCAAGAAGTAAAAAGAATGTCAAGTGTTATCACTGTGGCAAGAAAAGGCACGTCAAAAGGAAGTGTTGGCAACTCAAGAAGAATGGAGATTTCAGAGAGAAGGACCCCGAGTCATCAAATGCTCAAGGGAATATTGCAAATACTTCATATGATGGAGAAATCCTGTATAGTGAAGCAGCAACAACTTCTAAGGACAGACGGCAGCTCACTGATGTTTGGTTAGTGGATTCGGGAGCAACATAGCACATGACTTCTCACAGAGAATGGTTTCACATATATAAACCTATCTCTGGAGGATCTATATTCATGGGTAACGATCATGCCTTAGAGATCGCTAGGATTGGTACTATCAAGATAAAGATATACGATGGCACTATTCATACTATTCAAGAGGTGCGACATGTGAAGGACCTGAAGAAAAATCTATTATCTTTGGGACAATTAGATAACCTTGGTTGCAAAACTCGTGTCGAGAATGGGATCATGAAGATTATGAAAGGTGTACTTGTAGTAATGAAGGCGGAGAAAATTGCAGTGAATCTATACATGCTTAAAGGAGATACACTGATGGAAGCGAAGGCATCAGTTGCTTCAACAAATTCTAGAGAAGAATTAACGATGATGTGGCATCGTAAGCTTGGCCATATGTCAGAACGAGGCCTGAAGATTCTCTCTAAACAGAGGTTGCTTCCTAGTCTCACAAAGGTATCTTTACCCTTTTGTGAGTATTGTGTCACAAGCAAGTAGCATAGATTAAAGTTTAGCATATCCAGTTCTAGAAGTAAAAAAGTTCTAGACTTGGTTCACTCTGATGTTTGGCAAGCACCAGTAATGTCTCTAGGAGAAGCTAGATACTTTGTATCTTTTATTGATGATCACTCCAGGAGATGTTGGGTATATCCTATCAAGAGGAAGGCAGATATGTTTTCAGTCTTCAAAATATTCAAAGCATGGATAGAGCTTGAATCTGGAGAAAAGATCAAGTGTTTAAGGACGGACAATGGAGAAGAATATATAAGCGATGAATTTGATAACTTCTGTCAACAAAAAGGTATCAAGAGGCAATTCACAGTGGCGTACACTCTTCAACAAAATGGAGTAGCAGAGCAGATGAACAGAACCTTGTTGGAAAGAACAAGAGTAATATTGAAAACTGCAGGTCTACCCAAGACATTCTGGGCAAAAGTAGTCAAAACCGCCTATGTGATCAATCGATCTCCATCAACAGCGATTGATCTAAAGACACCGATGGAGATGTGGACTGATAAGCCAGCTGATTATTCTCGCTTACATATGTTTGGATGTCCTATGTACGTGATGTACAACGCTCAAGAAATCACAATACTGGATTCAAAGTCCAGAAGGTGTGTACTCTTGGGATATGCTGATGGAGTCAAGAGATATCGCTTATAGAATCCCACTGCCCATAAGGTTGTCATCAGCAGAGATGTGATATTTACAGATAATAAACTGTAAGAGAAGAGAGACGATAGCAGACCAGAAACTACTACAATTCAGGTAGAAAAGAATACTAAAGATTCAGATTCTTCTAAAGTAGCACCAAAGCACAAAGTAGAAGAACCAGTCGAGGAAGAGGCTTCTGAAATTCATCGGTCAACTCGTGAGAGAAGAACACTGGCATGGCATTCGGATTATATCACTGAGAGCAATATTGCATATTATGAGGCTACCAAAAGCCCGGATGTATCCCTATAGATGACAGCAATACAAGAAGAGATTGAAGCCTTTCACAAGAACAAGACATAGGATCTTGTGTCGCGACCATAAAGAAGGAAGGCTATTGGCAACAAATGGGTCTACAAGATCAAGTGGAGCGGTATCATACGAGATTAGTGGTAAAAGGATATGCTCAGAAAGAAGGTATTGACTTCAATGAGATATTTTCACCTATAGTTCGACTACAATAGTTAGAATGGTTCTGGCGATGTGTGCTACATTTGACCTACATCTAGAGCAGCTAAATGTGAAAACTACTTTTCTTCATGGAGAACTTGAAGAAGAGATTTATATGCTCCAACCAGAAGGTTTTGCTGAAATAGGCAAGGAGAACTTGGTTTGCAGGTTAAACAAATCTCTATACGGTCTCAAACAGGCGCCGAGGTGTTGGTATAAGAGATTTGATTCCTTCATCATAAGCCTTGGGTACAACAGACTCAGTTTAGACCACTGCACATACTTCAAGAGGTTTGATAAAGATAGTAACTTCATTATCTTATTGTTGTACATGGATGACATGTTGGTAGCGAGCTCCAACAAAGACAGAATCCAAGAATTGAAGGCACAGTTAGTTAGGAAATTTGATATGAAGGACTTGGGACCAGCAAACAAGATTCTAGGGATACAAATTCACCGAGACAGAGGTAACAGGAAGATTCGGCTTTCTCAGAAGAATTATTTGAAGAAAATCTTGCGCCGCTTCAATATGCAAGATTATAAGTCGATTTCTACCCTATTTCCTGTTAACTTCAAGTTATCCTCCAGGATGTGTCCTAGCAATGAAGTAGAGAGGATGGAAATGTCTCGAATACCGTATGCATCCGCAGTGAGAAGCCTAATGTTCACTATGATATGTACAAGACCAGACATTGCACAAGCAGTGGGAGCGGTTAGTTGATATATGGTGAATCCTGGTAGAGAGCATTGGAATGCTGTGAAAAGAATTCTGAGATACATCAAAAAAATCTCAGATGCTGCATTATGTTACGGAGGATTAGAATTTACTGTCAAAGGATATGTTAATTCAGATTTTGCAGGTGATCTTGACAAACGAAAATCTACTACAGACTATACGTTTACTCTTCCAGAAGGAGTTATAAGCTGAGTTTCAAAACTACAAATTATTGTGGTTTTATCTACAATAGAAGCAGAATACATGGCGGCTACACAAGCTTGTAAAGAGGCTATTTGGATTCAAAGGTTATTGGAGGAGCTCGGGCACAAACAAGAAAAGATTCCTCTATTTTGTGACAGTCAGAATACCTTGCATATTGCAAGAAATCCAGTCTTTCATTCCAGGACAAAGCACATTGGCGTTCAATATCACTTTGTTCGATAAGTAGTAGAAGATGGAAGTGTGGCCATGAAGAAAATCTACACAAAGGAGAACCTAGCAGATACTTTAACCAAAACAATCAATACTAACAAGTTCTAATGGTATAGATCCTTATAGGGCCTAGCAGAAATATAAGCAGCATGAAGAATTGACAAGGGAAGAAAAGAGAGATTTATCAAGTGTGAAGACATGATTAAAATTAAGTCTTCAAGTGGGAGAATGTTGAACAAATCAACAATTGCAGCTCACCAACCAGCCGCAATAGGAACAAAGAAAAAAAGGCAGCCGCAATAGGAATAGTAAAAAGGACAGCCGCAATAGCAATAGTGAAAAGAGCAGCCGTAATAACAATAGTAAAAGATGGTGTTCACACCACCTTTCAAGTTCTATAAATACGGAGGGTTTCATCACTTGTTTTGCATCCCATTCTAAATCCTCTTCCTTTCTAAGAGAGAATTCAAGCCTAGAAATTCCTCTTAGTGTCCCACTTATTTTCTCCTAAATTATTTAGAGAGAGTATTTTCTCTTATGTCAAGAGAGAGAGGTTTATTTATTCTCTCTTTATATTTAGAGAGAAGTGAGTTGTAATTTCTTTTTCATAGTGAAATTCTTCACAGTTTTATTCGTGGACATATCCTAAATTGGATGAACCACATTAATTCTTTTGTGTGTCTTATTTTTATTTCATTTTACCCAAATTTTCTCAACTCGTATTTTAACTGTGTTATCGCTTCCGCAAAGTCAATCTCCTAACATTGACAACGTCGAATTGTCTCCGAATTTCTCCCAGGCACCTCTATTGCCAACCCAAGGCTTGCCCACTCGAAAAAATCTTCAAACAAATCCCACGCTCCGAATTAAATCTTCAATTAAACAGAAGCAAATATTCACTAATCCATTAACACAAAAGAAAAATTATACAAAATAATATGCTAAAATGCTTAAAAATTTGAAACTCATCGTCAAAATGATTTACTGATTCAACTCAAAAAATAATTTACTAAATAGTTAGTTCAATTGATTTTCTGTAATTTAATTTACTAGGAACTTAAATTGAGCGATACAAAGATAAATTAGTAAGAAAAATAGTAATAATTTCTTAAAGAAAACGAACTTTCGAAATTCAATTAAAAATGACCGAATTGGATGCCGGAGATAGTGTTAAAGGTTGATCTTCAATGGTGGCTTATAGCGTGAAGATGCAAGCTAGGGTGGCATCATTCGTCTTGAGAGAGAGAAAGAGAGAGAGGACGTGGAAGGGTGAAAGAAAGGGACGTGTGTCTAAGGGCACTCTTGGTATTTTTCAAAATATAAAAATTAAAAAGAGATATATTTGTTAATAAAATAGAAAAGGGATATGTATTAATTCATACCCAAAAGAGTGGGGTACAACTGTACAAAACCCAATTTCGTCAAGAAGATTTAGAGTCCAAATTAGAATGAGCCCAGCCTAGGCCCAATACATGATTTTATTGTATCAAGGGGCCGAGACAAGACAGTAACAGAGGTCAGAGGGATACTTCAACTCCATCATCAGCCGAGCCGAAGCATAGCCGAGAAGAAAAGCTTGGACTTGGGGACTGCGAAGAAAGATGAACACAGATATCACAGCGTCTGCGAAGCCGGAGTACCCGGTCGTAGATCGGAATCCTCCCTTCACCAAAGTCGTCGGAAACTTCAGCACTCTTGACTATTTCCGCTTCGTCACGATCACCGGCGTCTCCGTCACCGTCGGCTACCTCTCTGGTTACTTACATCTCTTTCTCTCTTCTAATGAACAAACCCTTTTCCCCTATTTCACCACTACTTTCCATTTTTCTCTAATTTAGTTTATAATGAATATATATATACATATGTATGTATTTTGGTGTAATAGGTATAAAGCCAGGGATAAGGGGACCATCTATGGTGACGGGAGGTCTGATTGGGCTTATGGGTGGATTCATGTATGCGTATCAGAACTCTGCTGGTCGACTCATGGGCTTCTTTCCCAACGACGATGAGGTAGCTAGTTACAAGAAATGAAATATCAATTTCGAATTTTTAGGGGTTTTTTTATTTATTTGTTTTTAATTTCGTTGCGTGATATTAATGGTTAATAACCAGAATGTTGTTCTCCAATTAAGCTTTTTTGCTTTTACTGAACAACGGAGTATTTTCTTGTACTTTCCTAAGCTCAAATTGTGAACCTGGTTTTATGGATTCTAAAGTCAATGCTGAATTTGAATTACTTTTGTGATTTCATTCTGTTTGCCCCTCAATTTGATACACAAACTTATGTGTGGTGTGTGTATGTGTGCGTGAGTTATGTGCTACCCAGTTTAAGAATTTAATGTAATCAAGGTTATGGCATTTTTAATTGTAATGTTGCAAAACAGAGTAGTTTTATATGGTGGGGAGTACTTGAAAATTTTTTTGTGAACTTTTTGCTGTTTGTGATGATATCGCAGAGTTGAAGTTTTGGACTCTTGTTTGTTGATTAGACTGTTTTCCCACATAAATTCAATTGAGCAATGAAACTTTTACAATGTTGCTTTTTGGTTCAACCCGTATAAATACTTTGAGCAGCAGTATATGATATGTAACATTGCATTCAAATGATTTAAGGCATCATTTTCGTTGTTTCACTTTCATGTCAAGTGATTATAATTGCCAATTGTGAGCAAATTCTTAATCATATCTCATGTATCACATTGAAAATTTACAAAATACACATGTTTTCCGAGAGTCTGGAACACCCTCCAGTCCATTCTGCCCTTTGCCTCTTTTTGCTTTTACTATCTGTTTTCAGTATGGTTTTTTCGCTCTACTTTAGACGTAAATTAGGTATTGATCAGTAAGGCCTCTAAATTAACATACTGTATCATAAATATTGGTGCTTTCCCCTCCTTTCATGTTGGTTTTTAATTGGTCCTCTCCTTGCAACAGGAACTGAATTTTAGGTTGATATTAGAGTTTTCATAACTATGGTTTTCAAAATTAGCATATTTGATATTAAAATTAGATTGATGTCAGAGCTTTTCATGTTAATTAATGTTACTGATAATGGAGTTAAAGAGAAATTAATCAGTGCAAATTATGCATCTTGTCCTGCTTTAAAGAATTTTATGAAACTAAACAAATATGTACTTGTTCTTTCCTCAATGGAGAGTAGGAACAAGTTATGATGTAGCACCATAGAGTACATAACATGTATATTTGTATATATTGAGACAAAAGGTAGGAACTAGGAAGAGTAAGGCCAGATACAAGATATTAGTCCCTCCATAAGAATGTTGGTTCTGTTCGTAATGTGGAAAATGAAGCAATGGCCTCCAATAGAAGGATTCTAGATAGACTATTTGATGAATTGAAACTCATGTGATAGGAAGGTATCATTAATCAGATTGGTTGCTCATTTTGAAAACTAAAGTAGTCCGAGAGGTTGAAAAGGATCTCCCTTTCG
>JXTB01001109.1:0-25841 GCA_002914805.1 Parasponia andersonii
TAACAATTAATTAATTATATGCTTACTACTTTGGTATTATTAGGACAATGTTGCATGCATGCCTAATAATTAAGTATTATTACATGATCTTTAATAACATATCATGTAGAAAATTAGAGCTACTATCATGCAAATATGAGCATGCTTACATAATTGATTTTAGGTTATTAGGCTAGTTAGATAACTAGGTAAAATCTACAAATCTTTAATTATAAAATATTGAGTGGGAGAAGGTATGTGATACCTATGGACGCTATTATTGGTTCATTATGTAAGAGGATGAACTTCATCTCAGAATCTTGCTAAGCACCTGTAGGAGAGTTTTCATTCGGTAATACTGAAATGAGCTTCTTAGGATAAGGTACTAGGTAGACTATATAAGGCAGATTGCCCGTAAGAGACATCTTATATAGAAAACTTAGTTACTGAAATAATGATTAAACACTCAACTCAAAACATTAATATCCTCCCATAAGAGTTCTTATTAGTCAATTAGATAACTCTTATTAGTAATATGGGATAAGAGTTATCTATTTATTTACTAATTGAAATTATTTCAGTTTGAATTATTGATTGCATGCCCCCGCTAAGAGGCTTGTAATCAGTGGTAAGTCAAATTACCATGAATATAAGTGATAGTCTTAGAGATACTTCACTTGCATATCATATATTTGATACATTATGTTAATTATTCGAAACATGCTTTATGATGTTTGCTTATACACGGAATATTTCTTTGTTTTCAGTAGATATGACACTTAATCCTTTATTCATTTTACTCATATAAAACAAACTAGATGGTGCAAACTATGTAGACTGGAAATGTAACCTAGACATAGTGCTTTCTACTAATAAATACAGGTGGATTCTTACTACTCTATGTCAGGCTTAACCAACTGCAGAATCCACTAACGATGAAAGAAACTTATATGATAAGTGGAAGCAATTTGATGAGATGACTAAGTACTATATACTTGGCTCAATAAGCAATATATTACAACAATAATATCGTGGGATAGATACTACTACTGACATGATACTGAATGTTGACGAAATATTTGCCAGTCTCGGTTGTCAAGCTAGAAATAAGACTATATGTGCATTCATGAATCTTCGTCAAAAAAAGGGTACTCTAGTTTGGAAACATATAATGAAAGTCATCGCATATCTTAATGAATTGGAAATCCTTAGAACTGAAATTGATTGTGACATCCAAATTGACATGGTTTTGAATACATTGTCAGCCACATTCAATTAATTTAAGATTGACCACGAGATTCGTCAAAAAGATTATACTCTTACTGGCCTGATAAAAGATCTGTAAATTACAGAAAATATTCTTAAGAAGAATAAATCAAGATTTGCTGAGACTAATATAGCTCAAGATAGTTCTTCCAAACCTAAGTTGAAAGGTAAAGGTAAATGAAGAAAAATACTCCTGCTTCTCTA
Source organism: Parasponia andersonii (assembly GCA_002914805.1). NCBI lineage: Eukaryota > Viridiplantae > Streptophyta > Magnoliopsida > Rosales > Cannabaceae > Trema > Trema andersonii. The sequence goes on from JXTB01001109.1 coordinate 1,450, forward strand.
GCTCCAAAGAAAAGGAAGACCAAGAAGGATGCCAAATAAAAGAGAAAATATTTCCATTATGGTGAGGATGAGCATTAGAAGAGAAATTTCAAAATTTACCTAGCCCTTAATATGGAGAAGAATAACAGCAAGGACAAACAAGGTAATGCAATTTATTGTTCACTGAGGCTTTTCATGTGTTTGATTCTATCAATTCTCGGATCACAGATTTGGGAGTCATTGACCATATTTGTAATATTTTGTAGGGGTTCAAGGAATCTAGGAAGCTTGCTAGTAAAGAATTCATATTGTGATTGGAAGATGGCTGAATAATTGAAGCTCGTGCAATTGAAGATGTTATTTTGAATTTTAATGATTTTAAGTTTTTAGAAATAAATAATTGTTATTACATTTTGGTCTTTAAACAGAATTTGATTTCTATTTCCTACTTGATGAGATAAGGTTATTCAATTCATTTTGATAATAAAGTTTCTATTAGAAAGAATAAAAGTCTTATTTGCATTGGTACTCATAGGAATAATCTTTTCTTTATTTAACCTAAAAGCATCTCATTGCACAATCTTGAAAATAATTTTGAATATGTAGAATCTAAACATAAGAAAGTAAAAATGAGTACTAATGATGAAACATATCTCTGGCATTTAAGACTCGATTATATTAACCTAAATAGAATTTAAAGGTTAGTTAGAAGTCAAACCATTACCAACTTGTGAATCGTGTCTAGAAGATAAAATGACTAAAAGACCATTTACTTGAAAAGGTCTTAGAATTCAAGAATGTCTTGAGTTAGTATACACTGATGTCTGCGGACACATGAATATTCAAGCTCAAGAAGGTTTTGAATACTTCATTACATTTGTGGGTGATTATTCTAGATTTGGTTATGTTTAACTAATGTAACGCAAATCAGATTCTTTTAAAAAGTTTAGAGAATTTAAAGTAGAAACTAAAAAGTAGTTGGAAAAGAACATAAAGATCCTTCAATCTGATCGAGGTGGTGAATACCTCTTTGGAGAATTCACTGAATTTCTCATAGACAATGGGATCCTATCCCAACTCACAGCATCTGGTACACCTCAATTAAATGGTGTTGCTGAAAAAAGAAATAGGATACTTTTGGATATGGTTAGGTCGATGCTCCGTTATTCATAATTACCTCTTTCTTTTCTGGATTATGCCTTGAAAACTGCTATGTATCTGCTAAATAGATTTCCTTCTAAGTCAGTGCCTATGATACCATTTGAACTATAGAAAAGACATAAACCTAGTTTGCATCAAATCCATATTTAGGGTTATCCAGTATACATGCTAAAAGGAAAAACAACTAAATTAGAATCACGAATTGAATTGTATCTATTTTTAAGTTACCCAGACGGAACAAGAGGGAAACTATTTCTATAGTACTAAAGAAAAGAAAATATTTGTAAGTACAAATGTTACTTTTTTGGAAGAAAACTATATGAAAGATTTCAAGCCTAAAAGTAAGTTAGTTCTTAAAGAATTAATTGATGATATTATCGGCCAATCTATAGAAGATAAGACAGAAAAAATACTTAGAAAAGATAAATTACTTGAAACTTAACACACATCGGATCTTCATTGTAGTGAGAGAATTGTAAGATAACCTGAAAAATGCTTGAGAATAAGAGAGTCTTATGACCAAGAATCTGATCATTACATCTACAATAAGGCAATGGATGATATTGATAAAGATCTTTGATAAAAGTTAATGGAATCCGAAATAGAGTTTATGCACTTTAATAATGTCCGGGAACTTATGGATCCACCTTAAAGGATAAGATCCATTGGATATAAGTGGGTCTATAAAAGAAAGAAAGGAGTATATAGGAAAGTGGAGACTTTCAAAGCAAGGTTAGTTGCAAAGGGTTATACACAGAAGGAATGTATCGACTATGAAGAAACTTTCTCTCCTGTAGCTATGATCAAGTCTATTCATATACTTTTATCCATCACTGCATCTCTTGATTATGAGATATGGCAAATGGATATCAAGACTGCATTCCTGAATGAAAATCTTAATGAATGTATCGATATGATACAACTAGAGGGACATATTGAAAAAGGTTAAGAAAGAAAAGTTTGTGAACTTAAGATATCTATTTATAGACTTAAGTAAGCATCTAGATCTTGGAACATAAGATTTGAGGAAGCTATTAAGTCATATAGTTTTTAATGAAATGTAGATGAACCTTGTGTCTATAAAAGAATTCAGAACAATAAAGTGATTTTTCTAGTATTGTAACATTGATGATATTCTAATAATTAGGAATGATAATGGATCATTATCATCAGTGAATGTTTGGTTAGCACAATAGTTTGACATGAAAGACTTGGGTAAAACTTGTTATGTTCTAGGAATACAGATTCTACGAGACAACAAGGACAAACACATAGCTTTATCATAAGCTTCATACATAGATAAAATACGAGTTAGATTTGCAATGCAAAATTCCAAGAAAAGTTTAACACCCTTTCATAAAGGAACTACTCTGTCTAATGAGAATTCTCCTAAGACAGAGGAAGAGAAAAAACATATGAGAAATATTCTTTATGCTTTAGTAGTGGAAAGTCTCATGTATGCCATGCTTTGCACAAGATCAAATATTTATTGTGCTATTAGGATTGTAAGTCGTTACCATTCTAATCTAAGACCTAAACATTGGGTACAGTCAAGTATATTCTAAAGTATCTTTGGAGAACTAGAAATTATATGCTTGTATATTCTGAAGAAGATCTGACACCTATTGGATATACTGATTCAGATTTGCAATCTGATAAAGACTCTAGAAAATCAACCTCAAGTTCAAACTTCACCCTTGGTGGTGGAGCCATTGTACAGAGGAGTATCAAGTAATCTTGTATTATGAATTCAATCATAGAGGCCGAGTATGTGGCAACTTCTGAAGCAACTAAAAAGGCGGTTTGCCTTTGTAATTTCCTTATGTATCTCGAAGTAGTATCTGGAACACAACAACTTATAACACTTTACTGTGGTAATAGTGGAGTAGTTGCTAACTTCAGGGAGCCTAGAAGCCACAAAAGGGGAAAACACATAGAAAGGAAACATCGTGTACCCAAAGATTTTGTTCTAACAAAAGATGTGATAGTGAACAAGATAGCCTTTACAGAGAATCTTGCTGATCCTTTTACCAAATCTTTGGCTACCAAAATATTTGAAGACTATCTAGAAGGAATGAGATTACGTGACATGTCACATCTGCTTTAAAGCCTAAGTAGGAGATTGTTGGAATAATGTCCTATAAAGTAGTTTATTATTTTGACATTATAAACAATATTTATCCGATTATTTGTTATCTATTTGTTATTGATATATTCTATATTATGAATTTCTATTTTATTTATGTCTCATTGATATACATGTGATGTCTATGTTTATCTTATGTAAACATCTACACATTCTGAGACATATAATGAATAGTAAAGAATTATCCGTATGATGAGTTCATATGTAGGAGACATTATATTCTTTATTTTAGTATGTCTAAATTGAATTATTCGTATTCTACATATTAAAGATGGAATACTTTATTATGCCATAGAATGTAGTATTGTCTATTTGATTAATGAAGTCTCTAATTAACGAAGTGAGTCTTCGGATAGAAATACTAGTGTGTTATAAGAAAGTTATAACAATATCGAACAAGATCGAATGAATTAGAATTTAATGTTAAGTACCATAACTTAAATTTCTAATTTACTAATCTTGCACTATTGTAGAAAACCTTAATCTTAGTGATTAACAAATTTATTTTCATGTGTTTTGTCTTTCTGAGTTACTAAAAGACTAGTTCTGATTTATGATTCGAACTCTGGTATCTTAGAAGATAAGGTATATGAAATGTGTAGAACATTTTTCATGACGGACACCATACATATAATGTCACTTTGAGTTTTTTCAAGTACTTGGATAATATAAACCAGAGTCCCAGTATTCACTATGTGAATTTCATTGTGTTAGCATATATATATATACAATCACTGTTGTCAACTATTATCCATTAGATAAAAAAAAGGCAACTCAAAAGTAAATATGTACTAGAAAGATAATACGGTAATTTCACCCTACTAATACCATATTACATTTGGGGTACGTCTAGCGTTATAGTATATACTAAAAGGATCGAACTGATTATTTGATAATAAGTTTCATAGAAAATAAATGGCATTTAGTCCAAAAGTTCAATATTAAGCCTATATTGGTGTGCCCCAATATTAATGGACAAGGCTCATGATTGTGGGTATATAGTCTATTGGAACTTGGGCTTCATGGATCCATCTGATTTCTTGTCTAGCTTAAATTAAAGTCCAATAGTTATTTGATAATTTGTTGAGTCCAACAAGCCCAATAAGCTCATTAGAGTTTACAAATCTCTCTATATTTAAGAGAAAAGTTCTCTAGCTACTAATTACAAGTGTTACACGTGAAACACCCCTTTCAAGAGAGTATCACATGAAAAATAGAGAGAGAGAGAGAGAGAGAGAGAGAGAGAGAGAGAAAGCAGAGAAAATTGGCCAATACTAGGGTTCACCATCCTTGTTGTTTTAGTCATCCCGAAGAAATCCATTTGAGAAGAATGTCTTCTTGTTCATTCACAGATCTCTTTGTTGGGAATCAAGAAGGTGTCCATCCACCGGATCAACCAAATGACTTTTGAGAATAGACGAAAAGAAGAGAAGGTTGAGTAGCGAATCTGGGTATTGTTCTTATCTAGATCAAGAGTTAATTTATGTTAGATCACAATCTAAAATATTTTGTAAAGAGAAAATTTAAATGACCAATTCCGCTGTACTTCTAGATTTTACAAAACAATAGTGTTCCTGAAAATGATTTTATGAAAATATTTTCTGGAATTTTATTCCAATGAATACCAGCATATATATCATCATTATTTTCTAAGAAACTTAAAGTATTATAAGTAAACAAAATTGGTGTAAACTTATACTCCTAATGTTGTTTAAAACAAGGCAACATGCACTACCTCATTCATGAAGATTAAAAGAAAATGCTAAATATTCAGAATTTGTAAAAATGCTATAGTTTGGAACCAAATTATGTCAGTATAACTAGACATAAAATTGACTTCTCAAAGACGAAATTAGTAAAAAATGTGAATCAAAACTTGAGGAGTAACTAAAAGATATATGCTATCTCTTTTTACCTCTTTTGGACAATATATTATAACGTATGTTTATTATAACAACTTATAGTAAGTCGACTATCAAATCACAAGGTTGCAATTTAAAATTCCACTAGTAATAACTAAACAATAAAAAAAAGGCTAAAATGAACATATTATGACATAATAACTGAAACTAGAACATGTTAAATATAATTAGGACAATAGCCAATATCAAAAAGTGAGCATAGGGATGAAAAAAATATTTAATAACATAAGAAAAGTAGGAATAGTAAATATCAAAATTCAAATACCCGAATTAAAAAGTATATAAATTACAAGTAAAATTACTACAAATCCAATTAATATACAACGATAAGATGAAACTCAACCATAGGTTTAAAATTGATATAAAATTTAATAGTAATACAAACAAAACAAATGATGTTGTCAACTCAATAGATATATAAATAGGGACAAGTAAAGAACATAAAGAAGAGTAGAAAATATATGGTAAAGTATATGTATGAATATAGGATTTACCTAAAAATCAATAACAGAGTAATCAGCTTCTACCGACTTTAGTAAACTTGAGAAACCTTCAGTATATATCAAAAAAAAGTAAGGAGATAGGGGATCTCTTTGCCGCAATCTTTGTTGGGGAAAGACATCGCCTTTAGAGATACCATTTATAAGGAAAGAAAAAGTAACCAAGCGTAAACACCACATTATCAATTGAACTTATAAAACAACAAAACCCATACGAGGCATCACTTTCTCCAAGTAAAACTATTCAAACTCTATCATATGCTTTTGACATATCTAGTTTAATAGTAACAATACCAATCTTACCTTGCTTTTGATGGTGTATAGTATGAATCATTTCAAAAACTGTAAGTATATTGTCAATAACTAGCCTATTTGAAACAAAAGCACTTTGATTTTCTGATATTATTGAAGGTGAGTAGTGATTAAGACGATTAACCATTGCTTATTGTTATAATTTTGTATAAGACGTTACATAGATTGATTGGCCGATAATCATTCATGGTTAATAGATATTTCACTTTTGGAATTAATGTGATCAAGGTAGAGTTGATGGCTTTAAGATCAACCCCATTATTCAAAATGTTTAAAAAAACATGTGTAACCATGGGACTGACAATACTCCAATTTTTCTAATAAAACATGGCATACATACCATACGTACCGGGACTTTTATCAGAGTCCATTCTCTTGACAACTTTAAAAAACATCCTTATCATCAAAAGGTTTAGTAAGAAATTCATTCACGCTATTAGTAATAGTAGGAGCAATAGCAACCAATACCTTAGCTATTGCTATATTATCTTCACCAATAGATTGGAAGATATCAGTGAAGTAAACGATAATCACCATACTTATTTCTTCATCAGTTGATACCTGTTTGGCTGAATTTTCTGCAATCTTAGTGATGGTATTATTTTGTTTTTTGGAATTTGCCTTCTTAATAAAAAATTTAGTGTTTGCATCCCTAGCTTTTATCCAAGATACTCTAGACCTTTGGTGCTAATAAATTTCTTTTTAATGAAGTAGTTCTTCCAATATTTTCTCTTGTTCAAATAAAGAAAAGCAATGAGATGGACTGGTATCATCAACTATCATGTAAACATTTGACTTATTTTTGTGTACCAATCACTTTTGAATGCAATTTACCAAACTTAGAAGAACTCCACTCAGATAGTGATGTAGCACATACTAAAATATTTTCACAAACTAGTGCCAAAGTGTCTCCAAAATCAGTATTCTTCCATGAATTCTTGACAATGTCATAACTTTCTGATTCATTAAGCCATAATGCCACAAACTGTAAATGACTTTGCTTCCTTTTTCGCAAATTAGGGGGACAAATACTTGTAAAGGCCAAAGTAACTTGCAAAGCTCTATAATCTGAATTAAAGAAATCAAGGTGTTCTAAAGAAAAGCTGAAATCAGTTGCATACCACAAAAAATTGATCATGGCCCAGTCTAGTCATTCCTTAACATTCTTTGGAAAAGTACTTTTTTTATCCCATGTAAATCTTTCACCTAGGAATTCTAAGGGATTAAAACCAAAAAGAATCACAAAAATATGATGGTTAGTATTTTATTCTCAATTCCTATATAGTTTTTATTAGAAAAATATCACTTTTGAAAAAAAAATTTTAAAATTTATTTTTAAAATAGTTACCAGTTTCTAAAAATTAGTTACAATTTCTAGTTCTAAATACCTTTAGTAACTATAAAATAAAATTGCTTACAAAACTTAAATTGGTTTTTCTCGAGAAATTAGGTTATATATGCATCATAATAAGCATATTTTGGCCCTCATACTTCCCTCAATAAAACTCTAAAAAATATGTATGTACCCACCTGAAATGTCACTTCTACTCTTAATAATTGATTTGGAAGGTATATGCCACTCTTCTCCTCTTTTATCTAGTTGTAGTTCCTCATTCTGCCATCTATATCCTCACAATCTTTTCTCTAATCTCATTATTGAAGTTATCACACTGTCTAACAGCTGAAATTCTAAGAGAAGAAAAGAAGAAAATGATAAAAGTTGAAAAAATAGAAAAAAGACTTGACGGTAAGATAGAGGATAGAAATCCATGAAATGGGTATATAATTTAGGTGTCAAATGTTGTGGGTACTATTTAAAATAGTTTTTAACTGAGTTTCGATATATTACAATCATAGTTTATACATTAAAATTTGTTTTATGGGAATATCTGTAAAATTCTGGGAAAAAAATAAGTCTCTCTTACGATAAGCATCAAATTTTCGATATCGTTTCGACCATATTTCGATGAAATCTAAGATGTAAGAATTTCTTCGACTATATTTAGACTATAATTCAATGGTAATCGAAATTTCGACCTATTTTTGACTTACTTTCGATGACTGTTTCGATTATTTTTTTTTTATCAATTTTGATGTATTTAGATTATATTCGAGCTCATTTCAACAAATGTTTGATGGCTAGAAAATATAGATTCTTCATTTTGCATTTTATGATTTATTTGTTGATTTTGTATACCAAATGAATCTTTTTTTTTTTTTTTTTTTTTTTGTTTCATCTATAGAGTCACGTTTTAATATCATAGTTTTGTATAACAATGAATGGATGTTTTCGTCAGAGAGAATATTATAGTCTTATATTGCTAAAGAATGTAAGGCCATGAGTGTATGGAAGGGTATAACTTTTGTAACCCTTATAGATAAGCTATATAAGGTGATTGGAGTTGATAAAAATCATGTTGATTTAGAACTTAAGGTTGTTTATAAATGTGGTAGTGGAGATGGAATCTTTATTCCTTCAATGAAGATTACTACTGACAGTGACTTAAAACTTTGGCCTAAGAAGATGCCTTACTCTATTCAGAATCATACTCCTTTATGTGTATCCATTCTATCAAAGTTGAGACCTATGGGTGAGGATTGCGGTCAAAATGCTTCATTTGTGCCTGAAATATGTGCTCAGAAAATATATAAGCAAAAAGTAGATCCAACTCCACCTACACTGGCAGCGTGTCCTCTAGAAATATATCCACCAATTAGAGATAATAGTGACAACTACTATGATTGGGGTTATAGTGTAGAAAACATACATCCAAAAGAGTTAAAAGAATGCTTTAGTAAAGTACCTAAGACTTCAGGGATAACACCAGGGACTTTAAGTAGTCGAATGCATAGAGTAAGAATGGTAGATGATACAGCAAAGTGGAGTACTCCTTTGTTTTCAAAGGGAGAATTTCCGTAGAGAACCCCTAACAACTTTTCCACTGGATCTTCTAATTCAATAAAAATTGTGATTGGTTAACTATTTGAGAATAAGGAAGACTTGAAGTTAAAGTTGCACTTACATGCAATGAAGTCTAATTTTGAGTTCAAAGTGAAAAAGTCAGGCAAAGACTGTTGGTTTATAATATGTATAGATGACAATTGTACATGGCAGTTGTGAGCTCGAAAGGTGGAGCAGTCTAACATATCTGAGATGCGAAGATATGTATCTGAACACACATGTTCGTTGGAAAGAAGGCATAAGAACAACAGACAAGTAGCACCATGGGTTGTTGGACATTGCATTAAGAGATACTACACAAATCTAGCCAACCCTAATTATGCCCCTCGATCAATAATTGATGATTTCTCTAACGACGATGGGATTAACATGACATATGAAAAGGTATAGAGATGTAGGAAAAAAACACTTCTGCATATAAGGGGAACAGTGGATGGTTCATACCAAAAGGTGTATCTTACCTATATATATTAGAGAAGACTAATCTAGGAACGATAACGCATTTAGAGACCGATGAGATAGGATGGTTCAAGTATTTCTTCATGTCACTAGGTGCATCTATTCGGGACTTTAGAGCAGTATGTCGTCTTATGCTATGTGTGGATGGATCCTTCTTGAAAACAAACTGTGGAAGGACAATGTTGCCTACGATTACACAAGATGTAAACAGGTAGTTGTATCCTATTACATTTGGAGGAGTCGACTCAGAGAACAATGACTCCTGGATGTATTTTATCGTGAAACTAAAGCAAGCAATTAGAGACATTGAGAACTTGGTCTTTGTATCAGACTGATACCCAAGCATTGTAAATGTATTGTTAACTGTGTTCTCTAAAGCACACCACAAAGCTTGCATACATCATATTAATATAAATATCCAAGCAAAATTCAAGACAAATCATTGTCATAGTGAATACTTTTTGGCGGAAAAATCCTATCGGATGCGTGAGTTTCTTCATCATTTTGAGAAGATCAAGATCAAGAATCAAGCCATTGCTAATTATTTAGAAGAAATAGGCATTGAGAAATAGAGTTGTGTAAACTTCTCTATCATTCGTTACAACATCATGACAAGTAATAACGCTAAGAGTTTTAATAACACGAGTAGAGACGCACGGAAGTATCCAATCACAACTTTGGCAGAGTTTTTGAGGTATACACTACAAACTTAGTTCTTTGAAAGGCAAACATTGACAATGGAATCCAATAAACCATTAGCAAATCATAATGAGAAGAATTTGGAGGACTGTATTGAGGCTGCGAAGACTTTGATTGCTCAGACTCTTAGCCACTATAAGTTTTATGTCATTGATGATGACAGAGACAGACTCATGTGTACATGCATTGGCAGCCACTCTGAGTCAATGCATTAATCCATACTCCTTGTGTTCCTGATATTATACAGTTGACACATGACTGCACTCGTATACAGAGACTATATATCCAGTGGGATATGAAGAAAAATGAGATGTACCTGATAATATCAGCAGACATATAATGGAACCACCTCCTTATAAATTGAAGGCTGGCCAGCCGAAAATAAAACGTAGAAAGTTAGAAAAGGATAAGATCAAAATGCAATGCCATTGTAGCCATTGTAAGAGAAAAGGCCACAATTGGGCAACTTATAGGTACATGATGCCAACAGCTTCAAATAAAGCATCAACACAAGCACAAACAATAAATGAGATATCTTGAGAATTTTGTACTATTAATTTTATCATTTTAATTTTAGGATTTTATGTACAACCTTGTAATGAATAATTTTGATATTTTAGTTGGAATAAGTTTGAAATATTATTTAATTTATTATAATGATATAATATTATGAAAAAATTACAATAGCCAAAAAAACCTCAAAAAATGCATCAAAATGTGATGAATTGCATTTAGTTGGAATAAGTTTGGAATATTATTTACTTTATTATAATGATATAATGTTAAAAAAAAATTACAATAGTCAAAAAATCCTCAAAAAATGCATCGAAATGTGATGAATTGCATCGAATTCGACTATTTTATTTATCTACATTTTTTAAGTAGCATTAATCAAAAAAGCCTCAAACATTCATTGAACTTGCATCGAAAAAGTGTCGAATTGCATCGAATTCAACTATTTTATATGTCAACACTTTTTAATTTGTGTGAATCGAAAAATTCTTGAAAATTCATCAAAATTGCATAAAAAAGTAATGAATTGCATTAAATTCGTCTATTTTATACGTATATACTTTTAAGTTGTGTGAATCAAAAATAATAGAAAATGCATTAAAATTGCATCAAACACAGTGTAGAATTGCATCGAATTCGACTATTTTATACGTCTACACTTTTTAAGTTTCGTGGATCGAAAATTCATCAAAAAGTCATCCAAATGCATCAAAATTTTTTCAAAAATGGTAACAAATTGCATCAAATTTTGACTCTGGCTAAAAAGTTGAGTTATGTGTCATTCGTTTTGACTTCAAATTTTAACCTGAGTATACACATCAGTATAATATATACATAATGTATTGGCTACTCTGTCCTAAACAAAATTATTTTCAAAAATGAGTAAAACTAACTATTATACAAAAGTTAATCATATACACTTATGTCTCTATATTCTGGTAGAATAAATCTACATATAATTTGTCTTTTGAATGTTGCATAACATCTTCAACAATGTTGGACACTAAAATGTCAGCTAATAGACATTTCAAGTACTTAACAACAAATATGTCGTAATCTCTACTGCAAAGGCAAATAAATCTAGTTAGTGTCAAATGACCAGTTGAAGAAATGTTTGTTAATATCTTTATATTATATTGAATTACCTCTTCACTGTTTGTGGCACTACATCGGGAGGTATCTTTCTCACATCAAAATCACGAGGTTTCGTCGTTGTAGTCAAATTAAGATCATCGCGATCAGTGACTCCTTCTACATTCAGCAAAAAGTATGGCAACATCTTCATTGTTGGACGCATGGCTTCCTCGACACGTACATCATCATATAATGCTTGGTCAGAGTCATATACCGTGAGCATATGCGCAGGAAGATCTATCTACATAAGTACCTAATAATTTGAACAGATGTTCGAGGGATAGTAAAATTTATCAACCTCCTTCCAGCTATATTGAATATTATCTAGAACTCCTTTAGCATAGTCAGTAAGCTGGTCATCCCACTTGAACTTCGTCTTATTGGAGGTTTCTCAGAATGTATCTCATCGACCATTCATGCATGCAATATAAACTGTGCCCGCAAGGGCGGCCTTTTTTCTATAAGTTTTTGGGAAAAGCCAAAGATACTCTCATATCAACCGAAAAGTCGCATTAAGATGCTACAAATGGAGGGAATACAATAACTAATACGTGAATATAGAAAAGGATTTCAAAATGAACAAAGAAAAATTTAATTATAAATCCAATTACCTCATCTGAAAGTTACTTTTAACAAGTTTGCAAGTTAAAGAAGAATCTAGAAGTAAGAACACCAGTGGGAAGTTGTATTGATCTACAAGTCCTGCAAGCCATCTCCTAACTATATCAAGCTGTTTTTTTTTTTCAATTTTTTGAAATGGGTTTGGTTTGCATGGATTATTAACCTTGAACTTCTTGTTTGAAGAATCGGTGTAGTCAATGAGTCTCTTGGAACATTGGGTGACCCGTTTCTTCCTGCCAAACTTTATTGCAGCCACTTCAGCTTGTTATACCTCTTTTATGCTCAGAATTTGTTGCTCTTCAGAAGTGCACTCCTTAGTGGAAGTCCATATGACAACATCTTCACCTAGCTGATACATTTGAGGAAGGACATCTGATTGGGTGGCCTCAGAATTAGAACCAGTTAGCTGCCGATGTGCTTTGATTTCCTCCATCTTCTTCAACAATCTATCAAGTTTATCATTGATAATCACCTAGTTCACCTTCAGTTTAGTCTGGTTTGGCTTCAACTCAGTGATGTCAGCCTTCAACTCAAGATAGTTATGTGAACGAGGCATGTCATCTAATGGTTCCTTTTCTACTTTGTCTTTGGGACTGTCGAACATGCCTGCCTCCTCTATAGCTCACTTTGCTTCGGCAGCCTCATTCTTGTTCTTATCCTCATCCTCAACATCAATTCCCTCTTCCTCAACTCTAGTATTACCGAGGCTATGGAGTGGATCATGATACATATGTTCATAAAATTCTTTCTTAGCCTTCTGTGGATTCAATAACGCCTTTATGACAAGCTGCAAAATAGTCCAAAATAAAGTTCAATCAACTTATAAATTTATAAAATTAATTATATAGAATAGAATTAATAATCTGGACTTACTTTCTTAATCTTTAATACATTAATATAATCCTTCACTGATGGTGTTTTATTGCTTGTCCATGACAACATCCTTGGGAATTTGAAGTCAAGGTTCTCAGAAAATACACTAGTAAGCTTGGGGATAGCCTCATAAGCCCAATACTATAAAGTAATGCTAAACCCATAAGCTATGTATTGAGCTTCCTTCACCTTCTTATTCTTTTTTATCTTCTAAAGGTAGTTTTCCCTCTAATGCATCATGTTCTTATTCAAACTAGCAAACATTGTCTCGTAAGATCGCATTTCCCATAGTTAATTAAAGAAATCCTTCTCATTCTCCACAAATAAGAGCATATCCATCAGAATCTTGGTGCTTGACTCCAGTGCCATCAAGAGCCCATCTACCAAGCAACATAATTCCAATTTCCATGCGTCCTCTTTCTCGTCACAATTTAGAATTGCAGCTTCTAATTTACTGAATCTCACATTAACTTCATTATTCAGGTATGTCTTCCTGAGCCTCATGCTACTAGACATCGATTTGTACTTCACAACATTCGGATCTTTGCCAAAGTTTAACACTGTTATCAAGGCAAACTCACTAAGCTCGAATCTCAAGTTGCTATCCTCAATGAAAAACTACAACTCCACCAAATTTTTGGATTTTACTTTCCTTAACAGTATTTGGTGCATAAGTACTCTTGACGCTTGTATTGAAAGAGTAAGAAAAAACCATTTAATAGAACATTGATTTCCCCTCTCTATCAAATCATACTTCTCAAATCTCTCATTAATCTTCGATATCATCGTTGTTCCTTTTATAGTGACTCTTCTAGGAAAGTGTTCATCAAAAGGTATAAGGAGTTTTGACTTTGGTTTTGCATTAGAGAATTAAAGCAATTTAGATAAAATTTTCACAAATTTAACATATATCAAAAACATGTAAATTGAGTCAAAATATAGTCCAAATGCATCGAAATAGGTCGAAAAGTGATCGAAATTTCAATCATTTTGATTTCGATGACATTTCAATTGTCATCGAAAAATCCTACAAAAACTATCTCAAATAGCCAGGAGGTCGAAGTTAACCATCGAAAAGCATTGAAAAACAGAGCACGTCGAAATTGAATCGAAAATTAATCAAAAACTATCGAAACAAGATTAACTACTGGCTACTAGAAAAGGGTATCGAAATGTCATCGAAAAACTGTTGTACTAACTTCGAAAATTTAGAGTAGCCTTCTTTTAAAATGTCATCGAAAATGTATCGAAATTTTGCACTATTCATCGAAATACCATCGAAATACAATTGAAACACAATCAAACTAACAGTGAAAGTTTATTTTACCTATTTTAAAATGTCATAAAAAAAGTATCAAAAGTTCGACGTTGTTATTCGAAAAACCATCGAAATACCATCTAAGTCACGGAATTTTTCTGGTACTATTTTTAGCCCTACTCATTGAAATATGATTGAAATTTTAATGAAATAAATCAAAAATACATCGAAATGGTATCGAAATGAAGTTGAAAATTACGTCATACAAAATTTTAAAAAATTACTATATTATAAATGAGAAATTATCGAACTAAATCAAAATATCAACCAAGAATTTCTAAATCGGCTTCTACTACAAATGCCATAAATTCAAAAAAATAAAACACTCAAATCATATTTTGCTTACCTTCTTTTGGGAACTCATTTTCCACAACGTAATCCTCTATAGTGACAGCGATTTACGATTTATAGTAAGACGTCACGACGAGTTTTCGTCTTCCTCAGTTGCTCTTTAGAAAACGGGAGATGGCGGGTCTTTAGACAGCAGCAGTGACGGCGATTGGAGAGAGAGAAAGCAAGAGATTTTAAGAAGGGTTTCAGAGAGAAATATGACAGACACTTCTTTAAAAGTAAGACATAGTTTCTCTTAAGTATTAGTAGAAGTATTTTCGTCAGCGCATATATTTTTCAAATATTTTTGAACTTATGCATGTGTGCCAAAATAGGGGTATTGGCCTAATTTCTCTTTTTCTCTGACAAAAAAATAGAGCAAAAAAAATCAAATCGGTTCCAGGCCCAACCTTTATCCAGTCCTGCTACACTACGCAACTGTATTTGTCTTCGTTTACACAGCTAGGTGAAGAAAGCCTTTCTTTCTTTCTTTCTTTCTTTCAACCCATTCTCTTGATTTGCTTGCCAAGAAACCGTAGGACTAGGTATCTTATACCAAATTCTGGAACGGGTAAGGATATTGGATAAGACGTTTAGTACTCGTCTCGGACTAATTGTATTTTTCTAGTCCTTCTTAAATTTTATTGCTAATGACAAGTTCTTGTGTTTTCTTTAGGTTGAGATTTGGGTTTTTGCTTTGGTTCCTTCGATGATGCTTTCTTGGTCCTTACAAGGAAAAAAAAAAAAAAAAAAGGAATCAGTTAAGAAAATTTTAGGGTTTGCTTGCTGGTCAACATTTATGAAATTTTTTTTTATAAATAATAAATTTAGAAATAAAGTGATATGAAGAGTAGCGATACTTTCACGATATCTTGATGGAGAAGATCTTTATCATGCGTTTTATTTTTAAAATAATTAGAAAAAAAAAACATAAAACATAAAACATAAATGCTGCCAAAGCAAACGAAACCCTAGTCCTCTTTTTTTTTTTTTTAAAAAAAAAAGTATAAACAAACAATAGTTATATTAGTTTTATGTTTATGATGAGTAATTGTGAGTAGAATTTTAATCTTTTAAGGTCTAATTTTGTCTTGATTCTTGGAGTTTCTTGTTTCTCGGAGTTCAATTTTCATTAATATCTTGGCTACCAAACAGAGGCCAAAGAGTCATATTTGTGATTTATGTCTCAAGTGTAATAGAGTAGATGCTTAGGTCCCGAGAAAATAGTTGATCATATTCAGGATTTTACTTACGTTAATTTTGTTTAAAATGAGTGTTTATTATTACCTAATATAGGATTATGTGATCATTGAAATGGGAATCTTTTTTTTTAAAAAAAAAGATAAATAAAAATAAAATGTTTCCGGTTTATCTTTGAAGACCAGTACGGTTTTATGAAAAAAAGAAATTAGGTTAAATATATTCTCTAATACCCCTATTTTGGCCCATATGCACAAGTTAAAAAACATTTGAAAAATATGTTTGCGGACGAAAATACCCTTACTAATACCTAAGAGAAAATATGCCTCACTTTCAAAGGAGTGTCTGTCATACTTCCCTCTGAAACTCCTAATTTTTCTCTCTCTCCAACTCTCTCTTTCGTCTCCTTCTCTGAAGAGCCATGAACTCGCCGTGCCGTAAACCGAGGAAGACGAAAACTTGTCGTGCCGTCTATCGTAAATCTCTCTCACTGTTGAGGATTACGTTGAAATAAATTAGTCCCCAAAAGAAGGTAAGCAAAATATGATTTGAAGGTTTTATTTTTTTGAATTTAGGGTATTTGTAGTAGAAGACGATTTAGAAATTTTTGGATGAAATTTTTGTATGACGTAATTTTTGACTTCATTTTGACATTTTTTCAATGCATTTTCAATTAATTTCGTTAAAATTTCGATCATATTTCGAAGAGTACGGTTGAAAATAGTACCGAAAAATCACGTGAAATTCGACGTGTTTTCGATGGTATTTCGATACCCTTTCGATGATATTTTAAAATAGATAAAATAAACTTTCGATATTATTTCGACTGTGTTTCGATTTTATTTCGATGAGGTTTTGATGAATAGTGCTGAAATTTTGATACATTTTTTATGACATTTTAAAATAGAAAATATGGCTGCTCTAAATTTTGGATGTTAGTTCGACTGTTTTTCGATGACATTTTCTAGTAGTTAGTAGTTAATCTTTTTTCGACTGTTTTCGATTAATTTTCGATTCCATTTCGACGTCCTCTATTTTTCGATGATTTTCAATAGACAATTTCGACCTCCTGGCTTATTGTTCTCATTTGAGATAGTTTCTATAGGATTTTTCGATGACAATCGAAATGTCGTCGAAATCAAAATGATCGAAATTTCGATCACTTTTCGACCTATTTCGATACGTTTCAACTATATTTCGATGTAATTTAGATACTTTTGATATATGTTAAATTTGTAAAAATTTTGTCTAAATTGCTTTGTTCTGCTTATGCCGAACCAAAAGTCAAAGCTCTTTGTACCTTTTGGAGAACACTTTCCTGGAAGGGTCACTATAAAAGGAACAACAGTGATGTCGAAGATTAAGGAGAGATTTGAGAAGTATGATTTGTTAGAGAGGGCAAAGCAGTGTCCGTTTAAGTAGTTTTTTCTTGCTCCTCCAATGCAAGCATCAAGAGTACTTATACACCAACTACTGTTGAGGAAGGTGAAATCCAAAAACCCAGCGGAGTTGCAGTTTTTTATTTGGGATAGCAACTTGAGATTCGGGCTTGGTGAGTTTGCATTGATAACGGCGTTAAACTTTGGCAAAGATCCAAACGTTGTGAAATACAAATCTATGTCTAGTAGCATGAGGCTCAGGGAGACATACCTAAATAGTGAAACTAATGTGAGATCCGGTGAATTAGAAGCTGCATTTCTAAATTGTGAGGAGAAGGAGGACGTATGGAAGTTGGGGTTGTGCTACTTGGTAGATGGGTTCTTGATGCCACAGGAGTCAAGCACCAAGATTCTGATGGATATGCTCTCTTTTATGGAGAATGAGGAGGATTTCTTTAATTATCTATGGGGAAGGCGATCTTACGAGAGAACGTTTCCTAATTTGAATAAGGACATGATGCATCAGAGGGAAAACTACCTTCAGAAGATGAAAAAGAATAAGAAGACGAAGGAAACTAAAAACACAGCCTATGGGTTTAGCATTGCTTTACAGTATTGGACTTATGAGGCTATCCCCAAGCTTACTGGTACATTTTCTGAGAACCTTGGCATCAAATTCCCAAGGATGCTGTCATGGACAAGCAATAAAACACCATCAATGATGGATTATATTGATGTATTTAAGATTAAGAAAGTAAGTCCGAAAAATTGATTTTATTTTATATAATTAATTTTATAAATTCATAAGTTGATTGAACTTTATTTTAAACTATCTTACAGCTTGTCACAAAGGTGTTATTGAATCCACGGGAGGCTGAGAAAGAATTCTATGAACATATATATTACGATCTACACCATAGCCTCGGCAAAACTAGAGTTGAGGAAGAGGGAATTGATGTTGAAGACGAGGACAAGAACAAGAAGGAGGCGGCTGAAGCAAAGCGAGCTGTAGAGGAGGCGGGCATCTTTGACGCTCCCAAACAAAGTAGAGGAGGAACCATTAGATGATGTGCCTCATTTACATAAGTTCTATCTTGAGTTGAAGATCACATCGCTGAGTTGAAGGTAAACCAGACTGAACTGAAGGCGAACCAGGTGATTGTAAATGATAAACTTGATAGGTTGTTGAAGATGATGGAGGAAATCAAAGCACATCGGCAGCCAACTTGTTCTAAATCTGAGGCCACCCAGTCAGATGTCCTTCCTGAAGGGTATTAGCCAGGTGAAGATGTTGTCATATGGACTCCCACTAAAGAGCACACTCCTGAAGAGTAGCAAACTCCGGGAGTGAAAGAGTTACAACTAGCCGAGGTGGCTACAGTTAAGTTTGGAAGGAAGAAACAGGTCGGGCAACGATTTAAGAGACTCATTGACTACACCAATCCGTCAAACAAGAAGTTCAAGGTTAATGATCCATGCAAACCAAACCCATTCCAGAAAATTGAAAGTAAACAGCTTGATACATTTAGGAGATGACTTGCAGGACTTATTGATAATCAGAAATCAATCCAGCTTCCCACTGGTGCTGCTACTACTGGATTCTTCTTCCACTTGCAGACTCCTTGGAAGTGGCTTTCAGATGAGGTAATTGGATTTATAATTAAATTTTTCTTTCTTCATTTTGAAATCCTTTTTTATATTCACTTAAAAGTTATTGTATTCTCTCCATTTGCAGCATATTGATGCGGCTTTTCGGTTGATACGAGAACGCCTTTGGCTTTTCCCAAAGACTTATAGAAAGAAGGTCGCCCTTGCGGACACAGTCTGCATGCATGAATGGTCGGTGGGATGCATTCCAAAAAACCTCCAATAAAGTGAAGTTTTTGTGGGTTGAACAGCTTACTGACTATGCTAAAGGAGATGCAGATAATTTTCAACGTGGCTGGGAGGAGGTTGACGAAGTTTACTATCCCTTGAACATTGGTTCAAATCATTAGGTTCTTGTGCAGATAGATCTTCCTGCGCATATGCTCACGGTATATGACTCTGACCAAGCATTATATGATGATGTACGTGTCGAGGAAGCCATGCGTCCAACAATGAAGATGTTGCCATACTTTTTGCTGAATGTAGAAGGAGTCACTGATCGCGATGATCTTAATTTGACTACAACGACGAAACCTCGTGATTTTGATGTNCCCCAAGCTTACTGGTACATTTTCTGAGAACCTTGGCATCAAATTCCCAAGGATGCTGTCATGGACAAGCAATAAAACACCATCAATGATGGATTATATTGATGTATTTAAGATTAAGAAAGTAAGTCCGAAAAATTGATTTTATTTTATATAATTAATTTTATAAATTCATAAGTTGATTGAACTTTATTTTAAACTATCTTACAGCTTGTCACAAAGGTGTTATTGAATCCACGGGAGGCTGAGAAAGAATTCTATGAACATATATATTACGATCTACACCATAGCCTCGGCAAAACTAGAGTTGAGGAAGAGGGAATTGATGTTGAAGACGAGGACAAGAACAAGAAGGAGGCGGCTGAAGCAAAGCGAGCTGTAGAGGAGGCGGGCATCTTTGACGCTCCCAAACAAAGTAGAGGAGGAACCATTAGATGATGTGCCTCATTTACATAAGTTCTATCTTGAGTTGAAGATCACATCGCTGAGTTGAAGGTAAACCAGACTGAACTGAAGGCGAACCAGGTGATTGTAAATGATAAACTTGATAGGTTGTTGAAGATGATGGAGGAAATCAAAGCACATCGGCAGCCAACTTGTTCTAAATCTGAGGCCACCCAGTCAGATGTCCTTCCTGAAGGGTATTAGCCAGGTGAAGATGTTGTCATATGGACTCCCACTAAAGAGCACACTCCTGAAGAGTAGCAAACTCCGGGAGTGAAAGAGTTACAACTAGCCGAGGTGGCTACAGTTAAGTTTGGAAGGAAGAAACAGGTCGGGCAACGATTTAAGAGACTCATTGACTACACCAATCCGTCAAACAAGAAGTTCAAGGTTAATGATCCATGCAAACCAAACCCATTCCAGAAAATTGAAAGTAAACAGCTTGATACATTTAGGAGATGACTTGCAGGACTTATTGATAATCAGAAATCAATCCAGCTTCCCACTGGTGCTGCTACTACTGGATTCTTCTTCCACTTGCAGACTCCTTGGAAGTGGCTTTCAGATGAGGTAATTGGATTTATAATTAAATTTTTCTTTCTTCATTTTGAAATCCTTTTTTATATTCACTTAAAAGTTATTGTATTCTCTCCATTTGCAGCATATTGATGCGGCTTTTCGGTTGATACGAGAACGCCTTTGGCTTTTCCCAAAGACTTATAGAAAGAAGGTCGCCCTTGCGGACACAGTCTGCATGCATGAATGGTCGGTGGGATGCATTCCAAAAAACCTCCAATAAAGTGAAGTTTTTGTGGGTTGAACAGCTTACTGACTATGCTAAAGGAGATGCAGATAATTTTCAACGTGGCTGGGAGGAGGTTGACGAAGTTTACTATCCCTTGAACATTGGTTCAAATCATTAGGTTCTTGTGCAGATAGATCTTCCTGCGCATATGCTCACGGTATATGACTCTGACCAAGCATTATATGATGATGCACGTGTCGAGGAAGCCATGCGTCCAACAATGAAGATGTTGCCATACTTTCTGCTGAATGTAGAAGGAGTCACTGATCGCGATGAACTTAATTTGACTACAACGACGAAACCTCGTGATTTTGATGTTAAAAGGTTACCTCCCAATGTAGTGCCACAAACAACGAAGAGGTAATTCAATATAATATAAGGATATTAACAAACATTTCTTCAATTGGTTATTTTGACACTAACTAGAATTATTTGCCTTTGCAATGGAGATTGCAGCGTTTTTATTATAAAGCACTTGGAATGTCTGTTAGCCGATATTCCACTGTCCAACATTGTTGATGATGTTATGCAACATTCAAGACAGAAATTATGTGTAGATTTATTCTACCAGAATATAGAGCCATAGGTGTATAATAAATTTTTGTATAGTTGTTAGTTTTGCTAATTTTTGTAAATAATTTTATTTGGGATAGAGTAGCTGATGTATTGTACATGTATTATGTATTGTGCATACTCAGGTTAAAATTTGAAGTCAAAACGAATGAGATATAATTCAACTTATTAACCAGAGTCAAAATTCGATGATATTCGTCACTGTTTTCGATGACATTTAGATTCATTTTGATTCATTTTTGACTATTGCATTTCGATTCGAAATTTCGATGCATTTTCGAGGATTTCTCGACTATTGCAATTTTTTCAAAACATTATATCATTATAATAAAGTAAATAATATTCCAAACTTATTCCAACTAAAATATTAAAATTATTCATTACA
Source organism: Parasponia andersonii (assembly GCA_002914805.1). Lineage (NCBI taxonomy): Eukaryota > Viridiplantae > Streptophyta > Magnoliopsida > Rosales > Cannabaceae > Trema > Trema andersonii. The sequence goes on from JXTB01001109.1 coordinate 23,360, forward strand.
ACGTTGTACTTAAAATCCTAAAATTAAAATGATAAAATTAATAGTACAAAATTCTCAAGATATGTCATTTGTTGTTTGATTTTCTATACAAAATTATTTATTTGAAACTGTTGGTATCATGTACCTACAAGTTGCCCGATTATGACCCTTTCCACTGCAACAGCTACAATGGCGTTGTATTATGATCTTCTCCCCTTTTGACTTTGTACATTTTGTTTTTGGCTAGCTAGCCTTTGGTTTATAAGGAAGTGGTTCCACCATACGTCTGCTAATATCATCAGGTACATCCCATTCTTCTTTATTTCCTACTGGATATATAGTCTCTGCATATGAGTACAGCCATGTGTCAACTATATAATACCAGGAACACAAGGAGTATGGATTGATGCATCGATTTAGAGTAGCTGCCAATGCATGTATACATGACAGACCTGTCAAATCTTTGTCTGTAAGTTAACTTGACCGTCTCTGTCACCATCCATGACATAAAACTCATAGTGGCTGAGAGGCTGAACAATCAAAATCTTCGCAGCCTCAATACGGTCCTCCAATTTCTTCTCAATCTTTTTCGGTAATGGTTTATTAGATTCCACTGCCAATGTTCGTCTTTCAAAGAACCAAGTTTGTAGTGTATACCTCAGAAACTCCACCGAAGTTGTGATTGGATACTTCCGTGAATCTCTACTCGTGTTATTAAAGCTCTCAGCGTTATTACTTGTCATGATGTTTTAACGAATGACAGAGAAGTTTGTACGGCTCCATTTCTCAATGCCTATTTCTTCTAAATAATTAGCAATGACTTGATCTTTGACCTTGATCTTCTCAAAATGATGAAGAAAGTCACTCATCCGATAGGATTTTGCCGCCAAGAAGTACTCACTGTGGCAATAATCAGTCTTGAANTATTTTCTCTGTACCTGTTTCAGGCACAAATGAAGCATTTTGACTACAACTCTCTCCCACAGGTGTCAACTTCGGTAAAATGGACACACATAAAGGAGTACAGTTTTGAATAGAGTAAGACATCTCCTCAAACCAAATTTCTAGGTCACTATCAGTAGTAATTTTCATTGGAAGAATAGGGATTCCATCTCCACCATCATATTTATAAACAACCTTAAGTTCTAAATCAAAACGATTTTTATCAACTCTAATCACCTCATACAGTTTATCTACAAAGGTCACAAAAGTTATACTCATCCATACACCCATGGCCTTACTTTCTTTAGCAATATAAGACCATAATATTTTCTCTGACGAAAATATCTATTCACCGTTATACAAAACTATGATTTTGAAACGTGACTCTACAGATAAAACAAAAAAAAGAAATTAGATTCAACAGAAAAAATCATAAAATATAAAAGGAAGAATCTATATTTTGTAGCCATTGAAAATTGGTCGAAATTGTTTGAAAAAAATAATCGAAATAGTCATCGAAAATAGGTCGAAAATTCGACTACCATCGAATTATAGTCTAAATATAGTCGACGAAATTCTTACATCTCAGACTTCATCGAAATTTGGTTGAAATTATAATCGAAATACATCGAAATTGATCGAAAAAATAATCGAAATAGTCATCGAAAAAAATAATCGAAAATAGTCATCGAAAATAGGTCAAAAATTCGACTACCATCGAATTATAGTCGAAATATAGTCGACGAAATTCTTACATCTCAGACTTTATCGAAATTTGGTCGAAATTATAATCGAAATACATTGAAATTGATCAAAAAAAATCGAAATAGTCATCGAAATAGTCATCGAAAATAGGTCGAAAATTTGACTACTATCGAATTATAATCGAAATATAGTCGACGAAATTCTTACATCTCAGACTTCATCGAAATATGGTTAAAATTACATTGAAAATTCGATGCTTATCATGAGGCAGTCTTATTTTTTGAGAAATCCAGACTTTTGCAGATAATCCCAGACCCAGAAAATAACTTTTAATGTATAAATTATACTCGTAATATATCGAAACTCAGTTAAAAACCATTTCAAACAGTACCCATAACATTTGAACATATAAATTACATACCCATTTTGCGAATTTCCGTCCTCCGCCTTACCGCCAAATCTTTTTTCTGTTTTTTCAACTTTTATCTTTTTCTTCTTTTCTACGCTTAGAATTTCAGCTCCTTGACAGTGTGATAACTTCAAGCATGAAATTACAGAAAAGATTGTGAGGATATAGAAAGAGGAATAAAGAGCTACAGATAGGTTAAAGAGGAGAAGAGCGACATATACATTGTAAACCAATTATTAAGGGCAAAAGTGACATTTCAGGTGGGTATATGCAAATTTTGTAGAGTTTTATTGAGGGAAGCATATGTGCCAAAATATGTCTCTTATGATGCATATTTAATCTAATTTCTCTGTGAAAAATGGTAGTACTATCTTAGGTGCAGAGTTGAAGAATGGGGCAAGCACCTGGTTGCATTCAAGTGGAGCAGTCGAAAGTTGTTGTGAGGGA
>JXTB01001110.1:10471-23923 GCA_002914805.1 Parasponia andersonii
CTCAGTGCTTTCTCAACCCTGAGGCTCGTTGGGGTCTACAAGACTATCCCGATTCTCGACCCTGAGGCATTCATGGATCCGTCCGTGTGGAGTGTCCAGGTTGAAGGGGGGTGAAGCTGTGACATTTGATTCAAATCATGCCGCTCGCCAAAGGATTCGATTTCCACCAGAAAATCTGCCATGACTTGCCCCTTCTTTGCCATCCGAGGCTGATACTCAATGTCATGTATCCCTAGCTCGATGGCCCATTTGGTCAGTCATCCCGACAGGTCTGGTTTGGCCAAGATTTGGCGGATGGGGAAATCCGTATATACAGTGACCGAGTGTGCTTCAAAGTACTGTCGGAGCTTCCTTTTAGCGTTGACCAGAGTGAGGACTAGCTTTTCTGCCACACTGTATCGGGTTTCGGCGTCTAGGAGCATGCGGCTTATATAGAATACCGGCTTTTGTTTACCGTCTTGCTCAATGAATAGTACGGCGCTGACCGCTACTTCGGACACCGCTAAATAAGTGTACAGACGCTCCCCCTCCGACGGGGAAGCCAGGATTGGTGGGCGACTCAGATACAGCTTGAGGTCTGCCAATGCTTTGTCCTGTTCTTCCCCCCAGACAGCCGTAGAGTTTCTCCTCAGACATTGGAAGAAAGGCTTGCATCGGTCAGACATCTTGGATACGAATCGACTGAGGGCGGCTACTTTCCCAGCCAGGCGTTGGACCTCTCGAACAGATAAAGGCCTCTGCACATTCGCGATCGAGGTCAGCTAGGTCAGATTTGCTTCGATATCCCTTCGGCTCACGATATGTCCCAAGAATTGCCCAGAGGATACCCCAAATGCGCACTTCTTAGGGTTCAGATGCATCTGATGCTGCCTCAGAATCCGAAAGCATTCGTCTAGATGCTTCAGATGGTCTGAATCCTCCTTGCTCTTCACGACCATGTCGTCGATGTAGACCTCCATAGTTTTTCCTAGCAGCCTGGCGAACATCTTATTCATGAACCTTTGGTAGGTCGCCCCTGCGTTCTTCAGGCCGAACGGCATACGCTTGTAGCAGTATAGACCTCGCTCTGTGATAAAAGTGGTGTGGATCTGGTCTTCCGCGTACAGGGGAATCTGGTTGTATCCAGAGTAGGCATCCAGAAAGCTCATCCTGTTGAATCCCACCGTCGCGTCTACCATTTGGTCGATTCTCGGCAGGGGAAAACTATCCTTTGGGCAGGCCTTGTTCAGGTTGGTGAAATCTATGCAGATACGGTCGTTGCCGTTTTTCTTTTTCACCACTACCGGGTTAGAAACCCACCGCGGGTATGTGTATTCCCTAATTAGGCCGCTCTCCAGTAGCTTTTCTACCTCCTTATTGATCGCCTTATTTTTCTCTGGCGTGAATCTTCGGGGTTTCTGCCTGACCGTGGGGAAATGGGGGTCTATATTCAGTCAGTGACAGGAGTGCACGGGGTCTATCCCCGGCATATCATCATGGGACCATGCAAAGACATCTTCATTGCACCTTAAGAATCCCAACATTTCACTCCTCTGTTCCTCAGGCAACAAGGCTCCGATTAGGATCACCTTCGCCGGTTCTTCCTCTTTCAAAGGGACTGCCACCAGCTCCTCGATCGTGGATTGTGGGCCGTCAGACTCTTCTTCGACTTGTCTCATGTATGCTGGCAGGCGGTCCTTTGGTTGCTATCCATCTCCAGCTACGGCGCTTGCACTCGTGTCGACTCCCTTCAGGGCGGCCGAAAAACATTTTCTTGCCGAGGCCTGATCCCCCTTGATGTCGATCGTGTACGTGCCATCCTTTGACTGACATCTTAAGACTTGATGGAGGGTGGAAGTGACCCCATGCATGGCATGGATCCATCCCCTTCCCATGATGACATTGAAGGAAGACTGGCAGTCAACGACGATGAAATCCACGTCCACGCATCTTTTGGCTGCGCAGACATTAAGGGTAATGATGCCTAAAGGGCAGACCCTGGTGCTGTCAAAAGCAAAAAGCGATTGACAGGTTGGCCTGAGTACGCTCCTATCCAGGCTCATATTTTCGAACGTGTTGAGGAATAGATATCGACACTGCTCCCACCATCGACCAAGACCTGTCCAACCAACGCGGAGCCGATCTGCAGCTTGATCACCAGGGGGTCATCGTGAGGCTGGCGTACCGTGGTTAGGTCTTGCTAAGTAAAAACGATGGGGGCGGCAGATGTGCGGCCTTCTCCCGACATCAAGTGGTTGATGGAGTGTCCCATCCCCTTTAAGCACTTCGCCCTGCCCTCGGCTCTTTTGAGGCACTTCTGTTTTTCGTCTTGATCGTGGGTCGGCTCAGGCCTACCCACGATGGTCGGCACTATCCTGATGGTCTGCTCTCCCGACCCAGAGGCCTGGGCTTGCTTCCTTTTCTCAGTCCTAGCAGTGTCTTGTCGCGGCTGGGCTTCATCGGTTTTCACGTACTGCCTCAACTTGCCAGCGTGGATCGCCAACATGACTTGGGCATAAAGATTGCGGCAGTGGATGGTGTCGTGCCCGAAATCTTTGTGGAACTGGCAGTACCTGCTCCTATTCTTCATATGCTCCAGGACGCCGGATTTGGGCGAGTCCTTGAAAATGCCCCTGTCTCTGTTCTGGAGGTATATCACGTCGATCGGCGTGTTGAGCTCGTACTTGGGTAGAGGATCACGGGTCGTCTTCCTCCTCTTGCCTCCCTCCAAACCGTCTCGTGCCGGGACTTCTTGCTTCGGGGATGGCCCTTGGCCCGGTGGGGGCCTCTTCATCCCTTATGGGGCTGGGGGTTGTATTGGCATCGTCATTACTGCAGTAGAGGTCTTGGGCACCTTCTGACGGCTTTCCAGTACCCTGAACACCCCTTCCGACTTGGCCTGGACGTCCGCCATGTCGTATGGTAGGTTTATAAGGAGGTGGTCCGATAGCATTGATCCTAGCTGCAGGCTCCGGACGAATGAGCCTACGGCTTGGACCGAGTCTGCATTATGGACCAGGGACATGACTTCGAGGAAACGCGAGAGGTACTCCCGCGGGGATTCATCCGCGGCCTGTTCCAAACGGTCCAGGTCTCACATGGTTTTTTGCTGTTTTCGGACACCTGCGTACTGCCTCAGGAAAAGTCTGCAGAAGTCCTCGAACCCATTTATGGACTTTTTTGGGAGCTGCCTGAACTATAACAGGGCTGGTCCCACAAGGGTCGTAGAGAAAACTTTGCAAGTTACAGCCTCGTCCCTGGTCTCTAAAGCCATCTTCTGCTAGAAGTGGTATATGTGGTCGAGGGGGTCAGTTTTCCCCTCAAATGGCCTGAAGGTCGGGGTCATGAAGTCTCTCGGCCTTGGTTCCATCTGGATCCAGTCAGCGAAGGCCGTCCGGTTGATGCCTCGCACAGTTTGTTCTGCCAGATCATCGGGGGTCTGACTATGATGGTTGCCGAGTCTCTTATCCAACTCTGCCATCATTTCTTACTTCCAGTTGGGGGGCGTACCCCCAGGGCTCTCATGGTGTCTTCTGCCCGTTGCCTCCCTGGTTTGAAAAGGTCTTGACTGGCTTTTCCGTACCCCCTACATTCGTGACCCGGACGGGGCGGGAGCCTCTCCCCGCGGTTGGCTTCCGAACTCTTGTTGGACTTCTTCGTCGAAATCTTCCCTCCGCTGGGTCCTATCTTCACTGGCCAGCAAACCCTCGAGGCGAGCATTATCCCTGCGTACCTCTGCAACCTCATCCCTTAGACCCAGGACGGCCTTGTGGGCCATCTCTGCCTTTCTGTTTGCTTCCGCCAGGGCGGTAAGCATCTGATCCAGCTTCTACCCTAGATCTGGTCGTTCCTCTCGGGAGCTTCCTTCGGCATCAGGACGGGTGCTCCTGGTTGTCATTCTTGAAGGTGCCATTGGATGTTGTATGGCTTTTTTTTTCGAGGAGGGCGTGGTTGTGAGTTTCTCACTCTCTTTTCCACGCTCAACCTTTTCCCACAGACGGCGCCAAACTGTTGGAGCGGTTTCTCACCAGCCGTCCACGTGTCTCGAACTGCTGACGCTGTACTCTCCAACTGTCCACGTGTCCTTGCTGTCTCAAAGCTCTCTTAACTCCAAGTAAGATCGGAGAGGCGGGGGTGGCTACCTACAAAGACTCTCTGATGCTTAAGTCAATGGTTTTTCTTTTTGTTGGGTAGCAAGGAAAATATTTCAGTATGAATATCTATCTTTTTCTATGGATCTCTCCCTGTTTTCTTTTTGTTCACAGACTGTTTTATATATATATATCAGTTTTGTTGTGCGTACATGCCTCTCTTGGGATCGCATGGCTTCTATCTGTGTAGTCCTGAGATAGTGAACAGCCTGGTTCTCTATCTCTGGAAAAATATATCAGTACCTTTCACCTCAAGATCTTTTTTAACCATCACGGGCCGAGATTTCTGTGATCTCTTCTGTGCTACTGTAGCCTGATTTTCGCCGCCTCCTATGACTTCAATCTGTCAGGAGTAAGATTAGGGTAAATTGCCGTTCTGTCAGGACGACCTGTCCCTGGTACATACACCTACCCAGGACCGCATTAAATGCTCTGTCTGGATCTGGAGCTGTGGGTTGCTTTCCATTGTATCCAGTCTGAAGACCCTTGAGGCTTCTGACCCTTCCAACTGTTGAGATAAGAGGCCACTGCTCCCAGATAGCAGACCCTTGGGGCCTCTGACTCCCAGCTATCGTGGGCCGCTGTTCCCAGATAGCAGACCCTTGGGGCTTCTGACCCCCAGCTGTCGTGGTCGGGGTCTGACTGGCCAGACCGTTTGGGATCAGTTGTAACATCCAACTCCTCACATAATTAAGAAAGCCAATAATAAATATGTTCTAATTGCATATTAGGCATCTAGAAGTCATTAATACTAGTTTCATAAAAATATGCTCATTCCTTATGTTATGTGCATTTACATACATGCTATTACACTAATGATTGTCAAAGTGTCCCGATGCAGTGTAAAGGTTCAATACCCTCAGAGAGAGAGCTCGGTGTGCTAAAATAACAAAGAATATAATTATGAAACTAATACTATGTGCACATGTATTAAGATCGTACTTGTTGATAACTTGGTCAAATAGTAGTTTTTCGGTAAAATGCAATTTTCATGTACTTTGGAGCCAAATTCACTGTGTGTTTAACACGTCAAATAGGCTTAATTCAATGTCTAGTACTTATTTATAGCATTTTATTTGTCGGCTCTAGGTAAGCACGAGGTGGCATTCAGGACACTAATTGGTATTTTGTTGCACTAAGCTAGCTTAGATTAAGCTTAATCGCGTAATGTCATTTTTGTGCATTCTAATAATTGAGTGCTAATACTATGTTTGCATTGTTAATTAGAGTCTAATTGACTTTCTTTTTATGTTTAATGATTGGTTAAGGGGCTAGGTTGCACCAAATTACAATAACATTGGCCATATAGGATCATAAGTCAAAGTATGACTAGTTTTCACTTTCTAAGGTAGGATTCACCAACTTTGGCTACACTTGGGTGTATAGGAGTGACCAGCAACGTGGTGACTATGCTAAGGATGTTTTAGAGCTTGACACATGGAAAGTAATGAACAAAATACCCAAAATACCCCTTAGAATTTAAGTTATGCAATTTCTTAGTCATTAAGTATCACTTTTAGACCAAATCTGATCATTTGCATTTCCTTTCTCTCCAGCCACGACCTGAGCCTCTCCAAAACCTTTTTACACTTCTCTCAACTTTCCTAAGTCATATCCAAGAGTTTCCAAGTGGTAGAACTCAAGTTGGAGCTTTAGAAAGCAAGATACACCAAAACTAGTCAAGGTAGCTCTACTAAGTTCTTCTTTCTAGGTCTTGTCCTTTAATTTCAATTCTTTACTTGTTTCCACTTAAACAAAGGTTTCTTCAGGTTTTCTTAAGTCCAAAAATCCATTTCTAAGTTTTGGGAATCAGTTTGGTGGAGATTGAAGGCAAGAAATCTAGCAAAGACTCAAACTAGTTAAGGTGAGGTTTATGTGTGATTTTGAATTTGTAGTGAATTTCCTTTATTTCAGATCTTAAACCTAAGCTATTATTTGATGAATAATGGTCCTAGGAACCCTTATATATTGCTGAAAACATAAAATTTAAGTGGAGGATTAAAGTTAAACCTAAAGCCCCAAAGTTTGCAATTTATGGAGGTTAGTGTTTTTATGTGTAATAGATTAAGTTTTCTATGTTTGTAATCTGATTTCTTAAATTTGGATTGTATATCTTATTGATCCTATTGTCTATTACACTCATTTGGTGGCTGCTTATGATGACACATAAGTGTAAAAGTGGTTTGAAACTTGTTGAAACCGAAAAAGAGTTCAAGTGCACTTAGATTATTCTAAGTGATCCTTTTGACGTGTATATGTGGGAATTTGGATTTCTAATTGCTATTGCAGGTTTAAAACCATGATTTTAATCATGTGGGAACATCCTAAAAATAGGGGAGGTGCTGTCCAAATATTTTTAAAATGAAATGGCACCATTTAGGAGCAAATGGACTAGTTTTACAAAATTATATGCCATTTTGGATCATTTTTGTGCTAATGAACTAGCATTCATATTTTAATACCTTTGAACAGTTTTTCAATGCTACTTATTGATTTTCAAGTACCTTAAGTGAATTATATGCTTCTGAGTCATTTTAAGATCAAGTTTCCTAATTTTGTGAAAATTCTGATTTCGGTATTGTTCGAGTATCTTGATGCATTCTTTTGGCAAAATGTGCATTTTGAATACCTATAAAAAATGACAGGTGAATAGCATACCAATCTCTAGAGGATATTGACCCTTTCCACAATTCATTTCTATTTAGTACACGAGGTAAGTAAAGTACTCAACTGCAACACAAGAATTATCTGATATATAAGTATCTATTATGTTTCTATGTTTTGCATTTATTCTGGTTATGAGTATGACCATTGGCATTTCGATTTCAGCATATATATGGTTGGTAATTTTGGTGTGGTATTATTATGTACACCATATAACCATGCATGTTTTATGAAAAAGTTTAAGAAGGGTAATATGATTTATGAAATGCCTTAGTATTGTTGTGTAAAACTATTTTATCATAGAGAAGTTAAGATCAGGTAACTTTCAGAAGGTTTTGTGTCACTGTTACGGGGAAGCGGGATAAATATTTACAGTTTCAGAGTGGCAGCCCCAGGAGAGGGGCAAGTGTGACAGGATTAGTCACAAGGTTTGTCACAATATTCCTCCTCCAAGTTATTTAATAGACTAAACTACAGTCTCGGGCCGCCTTATCTCTTGAGCTCGATGGGGTAACGATGGAATAAGGTTAGTAACGAGCCCCACTGTGGTAAGAGCTGGCGGGAGGAGAACCCATGGGATATCATTAATTCAGGAAGCCCTGCAGGCACAGTGCTGAACTGGATAGTGGGCACAAGAAAGGGAAGGGTTTAAAGGAAATCATTTATAATATAGACAAGCACGATCATACATTAATTCATGTCATTGAGCAACATGTCATCCATTACTTTACTTACTGAGCTGTAGCTCATTATAATCTTGTGTTGCAGGTAATAATTGAGATGATAGCATGAGCTTGTGAGTTGAAGTAGAGGCCCGACCTTGGTGTTGTACATATGGATATTTTGACCACTTGTGGGGGGGGCCTAGTTTGTGTATTTTGGGATGTTTTGCAGTCTCTCAATGAAGTTATTTTTAATTCGTTTTTTTAGTACCTATTTAATATGTTTCATTGTGTAATATATGTATATACTGATTATGTATGGAAGTAAAGTCACCTATCCATAGAGTTTTAAAATAAAAAAAAAAAGTTCGAATTGGCCCATATTTTGGAAAAATAATTATAGGATTATCTTCCAAAAGTAATGCCTTGTAAATAAAAAGTTAATAAATTTCCACTAGTAGTAGGAGGATAAAGAGGGCATTACATCAGTGATGGGCTCGGCCCTAACCTTGGACGGCCCAAAGCCCGATGGTGAGATCACGTGCGATCCGCGTGGCCCTCCTCGTAGCACAAGGTTCGGGAATGGGTCTCACAGTACTATTCCTTGATATTCTCCCTTGCTTCTTAGATGCCCAAGATATTAGTTTGTTACCAAAGAATAAGCAAAAAGCAGTTGTAACTTAACCTCAAATTCTAATTCACTAGGTCCTGTTCGGTGCTGTTATAACTTTCTTATAACACACTAGTGTTTCTATCCGAAAACTCACTTCGATAATTAGAGACTTCATTAATTAAATAGACAACACTACATTCTATGGTATACTAAAGTATTCCATCTTCAATATGCAGAATGTGAACAATTTAATTTAGATATAATAAAATAAAGAATATAATATCTCTCATATATGAACTCATCATACGAATAATTCTTTATTACTCATTTCATGTCTTGGAATCTTTTAGATATTTGCATAAGATAAACATACACATCACATGTATATCAATGAGATATAAATGAAATAGAAATTCATAACATGGAATTTATTAATAACAAATATATACTAAATAATCCAATAAATATTGTTTATAATGTCTAAATAATAAACTGCTTTATAGGATATTATTCCAACATTTACAACAAAAATCATATAAAGGAACCAAGTTCCATTCATTCTACATGATTTTTAAATTTCAATGGTGGTATGCCTTTAGTCAAAGGATCAGCAATCATCCATTTAGTGCTAACGTACTCAATAACCACTGTTTATCTTTAACACATTCCCTTATGGCTAAATATTTGATGCCGGTATGTTTACTTCGACTACCACATTTATTATTTTTAGCCATAAATATTGTTGTTGAATTGTCACAGTATATTTTTAATGGCCTAGAAATTGAATCTATAATTTTAAGCCCAGAAATGAAACTCTTTATCTATACATCTTGTGACATAGCCTCAAAATAAGATATGAACTCAACTTCCATAGTTGAAATACCAATCAAAGTTTTCTTTGTACTTCTCGAAGATACAGCTCCACCGACAAACATAATATATCCAAAAGTTGATTTTCGAGAATTAACACAGTCCCATAAAATCTTAATCAGAGTAGTCAATCACTTCCAGATTATCAGTCCATCTATACATAAGCATGTAATCTTTTGTTCCTTGAAGATATCTCATCACTTTCTTTGCAGTTTTCCAGTGGTCAATATCTGGATTACTTTAATATCTTCCTAACATCCTAACAGAATATGCAATATCAGGTTTTGTAATGACCTGAGCATACATAAGACTTCCAACTACAGAAGCATATAGAATGTTTTGCATTTGTTCCCTTTTACTGGTTCAAATTGAACTTGTCACCCTTCATAATAAGAACTATACTAGATGAACAATTTTTCATCCGAAATATCTCTAAAACTTTATTGATATAGGTCTCTTGAGATAGTCCCAAAATATATTGAAATTTGTCTCTATGTATCTTAATCCCAATGACATAAAATGCATTACCCATATCCTTCATATCAATGTTTTTAGAGAGAAATTGTTTCACTTCATATAGCATACCCTTATCATTGGTTGCAAGTAAAATGTCATCCGAGTATAGAATAAGAAAACAAATCTTACTCTCACTGATCTTCTAGTATATAAATTGATCAATAATATTCTCTACAAAGCCAAATGAAGAGATAATATCATGAAATTTTAAATACTATTGTCGGGATGCTTGTTTCAATCCATATATGAATTTGTTGAGCTTACACACCAAATAATCATCATTACTAGAGGAAAATCCTTCTGGTTGTTACATGTAAATCTCTTCCTCTAGTTCTTTATTGAGAAAATCCATTTTCATATCTATTTATTGCAATTCTAAGTCAAAATGTACAACTAATGTCATGATGATATGAAAAGAATCTTTCTTAGATACAGGAAAAAAGGTCTTCTTGTAGTCGATTCTTTCCTTTTGAGTGAATCCTTTAGTAACGAGTCTTGCTTTATATCTCTTAATTTTGCATGATGAGTCTTTCTTTGTTTTAAAAACCCATTTACATCCAATGGCTTTTGCACTATTAGACAAATTTACAAGATCCTAGACTCTGTTAGATGCCATAGAATTTATTTCATCTTTCATAGTATTATTCCATAAATTAGATTCTTTGCAATTCATAGTTTGTGAAAATGTTTCAGGATCATTTCTGGCTCCAATGTCAAAGTCCGATTCTTCCATATACACAACATAGTCACTAGAAATTTTTAATTTCTTTATTCTAGTAGATTTCCTTAATGTTGTATCAATATTTTCCTGAGAAATATATTGTTCAACTAGTTGTTCAACATTTTCTTGAATAATTTGATCTACTGGATTATTTTTAGCAATTTGTGGAAATTCTATAATTGGTCGTTCAACACCTAGTTGAGCTTGGGGGGTATTATGAATGATAATCAATCTATCAGTTGAGGTAGAAGCTTGAGTATCAATATTATCTTTCTCGGAAATGATATTCTGGGATTGATCGCTCCTACTGATCAAGTTATTTTTAAGAAAGTTTGCATTTCTTGATTCCACAACTCTAGTGCTGTAAAATGGACGATAAAATCTGTATCACTTAGACCTTTTAGTATATCTAACGAAATACCCACTAATGGTCCTTAGGTCTAATTTCTTTTCTTATGGGTTGTATACTCTTACTTCAGACGGGCATTCCCAAATGCGTATATATTGCAAACTTGGTTTCTAACCTTTAAATAACTCAAATGGTGTCTTAGGAACAGCCTTGGTTGGAACTTAATTTAATATATATATTGTCGTTTTAAGAGCTTCAGTCCACAAGGATTTAGGAAAATTGGAGCTGTTAAGCATACTCCGCACCATGCCTATTAATGTTCCATTCCTTCTTTCTGCAACACCATGCTGATATGGGAAACTAGGCATGGTATATTGGAGAATAATCCCATGCTCTCGAAGAAAATTGGTAAATAGACCAATTACTTGTCCATTCTCAGTGTATCTACCATAATATTCTCAACCTCTATTAGTTCTCATAATTTTAATTTGATTTTCGCATTGTTTCTCTATTTCGGCCTTAAAAACTTTAAAGGCATTTAATGTTTCATTTTTATTATGAAGCAAGTAGAGATATATGTATCGTGAGTAATCATCTATAAAAGAGATGAAGTATTTCGGACTATACAAGTCCATGTCTGGACTACAAATATCCGAATATATGATCTCTAATGTGTTAGTACTCTTTTTGGCACCTTTTTTTGACTTATTGGTATGCTTTCCCTTAATGTAGTCCACACAAGTTTTATTGAAATCAGTAAAATCTAAAGTACTAAGCACTCCATCTTTTACCAATATTTAAATTCTTTCTATGGAGATATATTCTAATATCTGGTGCTATAACATAGAGGTATCTTCATTCATAACACATCGTTTAATACTAGTAGAAACATGCATTGAATTATAAGTAGTATTGTTCTGTAAATCTATTGAAAAAGATTATTAGATAAAGTACTATTTCCAACAAGATTATTATTATAAAATATATTAAAAGATATTTTAGAAAATTTAAAAGAGTATCCATATGGTTCAAGCCTTGATACTGAAATTAGATTCATAGAAAAACTAGGAATATAAAAAGTCTTTTCTAAATTTAAAATAAAACTACTATTTAAAACCAAATTGTATATCCCAATAGCCTTCACATGTGAACACATCTTATTTATAGAATAGATGTATTGTTCACTTTCCACTGGCTTTCTTAGATTTCGCATACCCTATAAGGTATTTGAAATATAGATTGTAGAACCAGAATCAATCCATTATATATTACAATTAACCAGAATCAATCCACCATGTATTACAATTAATATCAACCATATTAGATTCATAACAAACTAATGAAATTAAAATACCTTTCTTTTCAAGTCATTTCTTAAATTTGGTGCAATTCTTCTTCATGTGTCCTTTCGTTTTGCAAAAGAAGTACTTGGATTCTTTCTTAATATTAGCTTGAGGTGGTATTTTACCTTTCTCTTTCTTTTTGGCTTGTTTTTGATTCTTTCCTTGTATTGTCATTAATGTACTTTCACCCAATTCCACTAACAATCTCCCTTCTTCTTGAACACACATGGTCATAAATTCATTAACTGACCATTTGTCCTTATGTGTATTATTTGAATGGTTCATATTGTTGTGGAAGAGTGTTCAAGATAAAATACATAAAGAAAGAGTAAGACATATCAACCTCAGGAGTCTTTAATTAATTTGCAATGTCTTTCATATGCATGATATGCTCACGCACACCTTTCACACGGGTAAGCTTTAAAGATGTAAATTTCATAATCAGGGTGATGGCTAGTACTTTATCTGAAGTCTCAAATTGCTCATCAATAACTTTCAGTAATTCCTTAATATTGTCATTCTTATCGACAGAACCACCAATAGCAGCAGAGATGTTGGTCTTTATGAATATCGTACTAAGGCGATTAGATCGCTCCCATTATTCATAAAGAGTCTTTTGGTCTGAAATGTTGGCTTCAGTAATAGTTGGTTTGTCTTTCCTAATAGCATAATCAATATCCATACACCCTAAATGAAGAAAAACTCTTTCTTTTCATATTTTATTATTATCATCTTTTAACTCAGGAACATCATATCTAATATCAAAAAAATTCGCAAGTTGCATGATTGCATTAAAATTAAATATGTTTATATATTAAAATTTGAGACTAACAAATTTATCATATTTTACCAATGTAAACCCTATTTTGAAAATTATGAATCTAGTGACATAAAACTTGCATGTGCGCTAAAGTTTTAATTCAATTAGATCCATCTAAAACTTTATAATAAAACTATCAAATTATGTCCTTTTTTCCTAATACCTGTAGGTAAATTAAGAAATTACAATCTAATATTTTATCCTAATTAATCATACAAACATAATAAAAATTATTGTGGGATAAAATTTATTATATTAAATATGATTAATCACAATAAATGTCATTTACCTAAATATGATCCTAAATCACTTAATATAATTTTATACAATTAAAGATGTTGTGGCTACTCTCTAATTAATTAAACTTATATAGATCACAAGATATTTAATTTTATTTACATAATATTCATTTTCAATTGCATGTTTTCAGTATATGCAATATTAACTTTATATGAATAATATGTAATTTTAAGCAAAAAAATTATAACACAAAATTGCTTGTAAATCTTCTAAATATACATACAACAAAATCATAATTCAAGCACATAAAATTCTAGAATGAAATTTCACAAATATGCCAATATCATAAAAATTTCACTAATACCAAGATCATGAAATTAAATTTCACATAATACTATTTTCATCAAATCCTAAATATAAGAATATTATCATAAAGCACCAAAATTAATGAAATTATCACAAAGTATCAAAATTATGTAAATTTCCCACAAAAACCCATATATGAAAATCTGGAAAAAATTAGA
>JXTB01001111.1:0-25492 GCA_002914805.1 Parasponia andersonii
GGGATCTTGGACTCCGTGTTGATAACTGATTAAGGCATTAAGTTCACACTTGCTCTTAGGTTCAGAAGTGTTTGACTGAACTCTTGTGTCTCAATTTGGCAGGTGATGGTGGGACATCATGGATTCTTATACTTCAATGGCATCTTCTATTCAATTATTGTGCTCTATCAAGAATGTAGTCTTCTTGACATGATGTCTTCTTTTCATTGTGCAGAGGATACATGTAATAAAGGCAAGTTAACTTTAACTTTATGGTGTTCATACATCTTACTTTGGTTTTTCGGTATTTTTCTCATTCGAAAAGTTTGGAGAAATGGCACTTGTACTGGAGACTTCTTTTTAGGCTCTTGTAGGGAGGCATATCTAGAACTGCTCAAAATGGTGGTATATCTTTTATTATCCAATGGACTCGGTAGAATTTGTTCGATAAGACTCTTGCCACTTCGAGCAATGACAATATTCACATCTTAATGGAGGTTTGTGCCATATGTTTCCCTTTGGATTGGACTGAGGTTAGGAAGAGAATATATTAAGAGTGTTAGTCAGTTTAGTAACATGAGTCTTTATTTCTTTATTTTCTTCAACCATCTATGTCAACACGGAGTCAAATTTTCGATTAGTTTTACTTTGAATCTCCAAGAATGCTTGAAGAGTCTCCTCAAGATAATTTTGATCATTGTATGGAGGTGCTTGGTAAGGCCTTAGTGGTGTGCCTCAATTTTTCAATTGTTGAATTATGTGGGTTATTTGGATTAAGACTTCCAACTGAAACTCAGGTAGTTTCACAAGCCACGATTGTATGTATTAGATAGCTTCTGAAACATCCCGAGGGTATTGCATTATTGCTTATATACCCCTCGAATCTTTACGTAGGTAGGGCAATCTAGTACTAGATAGTCCTCTCCTCTACAAACAAAACAGGCAAAGGTAAACAAAGAGAGGAGGATGAACATGATTAAATAAAAACTTGAAACCCTCACCTCTAAAGTTCACCAATTGGTGGTCCAACAAAGCAAGACATGTGAGCATTGCCATATGTTTGGCTATCTTGCTAATATCTGCACGACTTTTCGAGTGATGAAAAGCAAAGATACCAATATTAAGGGATGGATTTCCAAACAATCATTGCAACCCCAACAACCCATGTCACCAAGCTCGAGAAGATCCTTGGAAGATATGCTTAAGAAGTTGGTGGCCAACACACTAAGAAGAAATGAGGGTATCCACTGTGGAATTGAAAAATAAATAACTCCAATTTGTAGATACAATAGAGCAACTAAACTCCAACCATTCCTATATACCACTATCACAGCCACATAAGGAGATGCCCAGGAAGACTATCAATTCAGTGATAATAAGGAATGACATTATGGTAAATGAGACTTATGAGTAGAAGTTAGATTACCTAAGGGACCTCGTGGCGAGATTTGAACAATGCAATTTTACTTACCACCATGACTTTCAAAGTAGTAAGGAGAGTTTAATCCAACACATTAAGAATGTACAAATTCCCTCCCCTACCTTTGAAAAATATGCCTCATATGGGGAGATCCACTACCATGACAAGATGGTTGTAGTATGTCACAATGATGTGAATGCTATACATGACCTATCAGAGTTGGAGGAAGGATAGGAAAGCAATGTAGAGGAAGAGAAATATGACTGGTTAGATGTGTATAAGGCCATTACAACTATCACTATTGATATAATGTCATCAATGGTGGACATATCTTACCCATTACCACCGTCCAAATCATGCCACCTACTACCCATGCCTATCTAACTACACATCTTGCCATCCGTTGCCATCGATGTGTGTATCCTATCACCATTACCCACCACCAACTAAGGCATCCTATTCGAACTAGTATCCTCGTACATTATTGTTCATGAGCTTACACTAGGAGTGGAGTTCTCACACCAAATCACCTATTGGAGTCGAGTTGAGGCAACGAGCCATATAACATTGTATCACACTAAGTTTGAGGGAGACATCTATAAAAACCCATACATTATATTTGTATGATATGATGTATAGGAGATAAATGCTATTTTTAGCAGAGATATGTTAGGCTAAGGACGAGAAACCAAATGCTTATGGGAGGCTACCTGATAGAGGGAAGAGATGAAGAGAATGCACTACATAGATTTGATCTTCCTAATTCCAAAACTTTTCTTTTCAATTTATAAATTTTATTTTATTTTTAGTTATTTAGTGTTTTATTTTCTCTCATACTTATTCCTTGTATTCATTAGAGTTTAATGCTATATTAAAGACAATGTAGGGTTTAAGTGTAAGAAGAAGACTTAAGTTGTTAAGTTTTTTGCTTTTAGTAGTTTTGAGTGTTTCTAGGGCCTAATTTTACATTTTTTAATTTTGTGAGTTAGGTTGTGAGTCTTAGATTTATCTTTCAAAATATGTGATGAATTTAAATCATGATTAGTCATAATTTTAATAGAAGATAATCATTGTTGATAGTTTTAAGTCATTCTAGAGTTAATATATTTAGAAGATAGTCATGTTTATGAAGTATATGATTAACCAGAATTAATTAGTACAGAGTATTACATGTCTTAGTTAGCAACTTTTGTAGTTTTGCTTACAGTGTCACTTGAATTTCTATTAGAGGGATTAGAAGTTAGAACTCCCTTAGGCATACGACCAATTCTATATAACCTGAAATATGATTAAGACATTTAGGTTTTGAGTACTATAGCTATATAAGCCAGTTCTTTTGATTGATGTTTATGGATATCCCCCTAATTAACCAATTTGGACCTTCATATACATGTTTTTGCTTGGTTAGCCACATAATATCTTTTACATAACCTAAATATTTTTATCCTTACCATTAGTTTTATATGTTAAGTAGAGTAAGAGACATTAGGAAGAGTTTTGAATAATATGGTTTGGGATAGAAGATAAGTGTGGGGGAATTTCTTGATGTCAATAAAAGAGATGTTTGAGAAAGATTGGAGAAATTATTCAAAATAAATATAAAATAGAGAGATGATGAAAATTGAAAAAAAAAAATAGAGATGTATGTAAATAAAAGAAAAAAAAAGAAGAAAATATATTCATCTCTATATATGCATACAAATTCATCTCTTGTGTTGTTGAATTCTGTGAATAATTATTCCCTTGGATATCTGAAGGTTGGTCAAAATGGAGATAGGCCCAGTAAGTTAATATATGGTATAGTCTTTTTGCGTTTCTTTGAAATTAAAAATATACTTATTGAAGATCTTTAGTTATTTCTACTCAATATATTGGTTTAAATTATCCCTATTACTTTGAAGGTCATGGCAATAAGTAAAAATGTATTGTTCAAATCTCACCATGAGGTCTCTCAAGTCATCCAACTTTTGTTCACGAGTCTTCTATGCCATAATGTCACTTCTCACCTATTGGAAAAATTGACTTAACACTTCAGAAAATCATGCATGCATGCAGATATAGAAAATACATGATCATATCATAAATGCAGCGGAAAAATTAGCGGATTTAGGTTTTTAAATTTTTACATGAAAACAGTTTTCATAACCATATAACATATATGTATCATACATAGGATCATGAACAACATAAATCAAATCTAGATACAAAACTCTAGAAATAATATTAGGGTTTACCTCTTGTAGCGTGTTCCTCCTTGATCTCCTTATTGATGGTGATCAAACCTCCAGTCCTAGATCTTTTTATCTATGTTCCTGCTCTTGGTTGATGAGGCGAGTAGGCACCAAGTCGAAACCTTCGTTGGAGAATGATCAAGAACACCTTCTTGATCCTATGGAACACCGGGATGTGAGATGAGACTATGAGATTGTAAGAAACCCTTTTTTCTCTCACTTAGCCTAGGTTGGCCAAATTCTCTCTCTCTCCCTGTGCCTTATGCGTGTGACTCTCTAAGAGTTGCTGTGTAGTTTTTTTCTCTGATATATCTTATATATATGGGACCAAAAACTGCTAACCCTAGTCCAATTAGGATTGGGTTTATTCTCCAATTTGGGCTTTGGGTATATTTTTATAAATATGTCTAACTCATGATACTTATTTATAAAAATACCAAAATCTGTGTAAAATCATTATTTTACACAGTTTCATGAAACTAATTTCACAAATACCACCAACTAATTAATGAGCTTAATTGAGCTAGACAAGTGACCTAAAGGATCCAAATAATCTAAGCTCCAATAATATGATAAATACATAATAACTCTTATTATGGTATTTATATAAATATTATTAGTAAATAGGACACTCCACTAAAGGCTCAATATTATACTCTTAGATTAAATGTCATACCTTTTATAGAGATTTAATCAACTAACCTTGATTAACCGATCCATCTAACATATTTTATACCATATATAGAATTCCTATACAATGTCGTAGTTGGATAGATGAAATTACCGTTATACCCCTCCAACACCTATTTACCATTAAGTTACCATCTTTCTATCAAGGAATAATATTGTCGATAATTTTATTCTCAATGGTCATTTAGACAAAATTATCAACCAATTCACAAAGTGAATACTAAGATCTTAGATTCAATTATTCCATGAATCTTGAAAGAACTTAAAGTGACATTAATATACAGTGTCCTTAACTATTTGATGTTCCCACCAATTCATAAGTCATAACCTCCAATATGCCAGAGTTTACCTCTAATTTCATAAAGGTTAGTCTTTTAACAACTCAAAAAGCTATAACCCATGAAAGCAAATCTAGTCAAACATCAAGGATTAAGATCTATATGCTAAGAGCTAGTTTGTGATAATATAAGAATTGAGTTACGACACTCCAATTCTTTATATTACCTGGTCCACTTCAATACATATAACTTGTTTATGTTGTATTAATGTTTCTATCAGAAGTCAGATACTTCAATGATTTGAGACACATCATTCCCGTTGAGATAGAAAAACACTACAACCTATAGTAAATAAAGTATTCTATCTTTATTTATAGATTGTAAACTACTTCATTTAGACTTAGATAAAGAAATAAGTCTCCCCATAATTAATACTTAATCATGTTTGTTTCTTTATACACATATAAAGTCATAGAATTTCTTTCAGATGAATAAAGCATTCAACTAAGATAGTTTAATCTAGCAAATATCATAAGCATATAAGAGAAAGTTGTTTATACTCAAAATAGTAAAATTGGAAATCTGTTTTTTAGGACAAAAATCCCAACAATCTCCTACTTGTCTAAAAAGTAGTTACTAAAAATAGCTTAATAAAAATTCTAAAATATTCCAAATGACCAAAATTAATAAAAGTAAAATCTAAGTATTCAACTAACAACTTAATGACTAAGAAAAGCAATGAAGATCAAAAACTCTCTCTTCATCGTTTTCTTGACGGACTTCTTTTTCATCCTCTAGAAAGTCTCCACTTCTACTGATGAAGGTAGTATTCGTAGATTATTTGTAAAAAATGTAGCCCTTCTCTTCCTTTGGATAGCCAAGCAGAAAACACTTTTCTGAATTCTTGTCAACTTCGTCTCCCACTTTCTTGTACACGTATACTTTGCAACCCTATACCTTTAGATGCTCTAAGCTCTCTACATAGCCCATCCACATCTGAAAAGGTGTCGAAGCAACTCTATATGATGGAATGAATTTAAGGATTACGAAGCTATCCTTAAAGCATAATTCTAGTATCTATAGGATAGCAGCGACTCTTTATACATTAGTTCTATGGTTTGCTTGAGTCTGATGTTGTACCTCTCAGCAGCTCTTATACGACTATGCTCATAGAGAGTTGCATATTCATAAGGAACAATAAGAATGGCTAGTGTTGGCCTCAGCAGGTCTCAAAGAGAATCCATATCTTCATGTTTGGCTTCAATCTTGAACTTCTTGACCTTGGTGTCATGTTGCATTCGCACCTTTCTCTCGAACTCATGGAATGCATCTAGGACTTCATCATATCTCTTGAGAAAATAGACTTAACCGAAATCTGAATATTCCTCAACAAAGGTGATAAACAATGTATGCTTGTTGTAGGAAACTACCTCCATAGGTTCATAGATATGCACATGTACGCACTCTAAACATGCTTCAGCTTTCTTATAATGATTGGTAAGAAGACGCTTGAACTTTACAAGTTTCTTGCAATCCTCACAGTCTATATCATTGCAGATGTCTACTTCAGGCAAGTGACCCAGCTCCATAAGTCGGCGAATTTCTGAGCATGACATGTGTCCGAGTCATTTATGCCAATCGATGGTGTTGCGCTATTTCCTGATGTCATTCACCATCTCTCGAAGTATAGTAATGCTCATGATTGAAGATGATATACTTTGTGGCTTTGGGGTTAGGACATAAAGTCTATTTTGCATTTCTCCCATATAGTACAACAGATTATTATAGAAGACTTTCACTTTCTTGTCAAACTCGAAGCGATAACCTTCTTTAAACATCTTCGATACCGAAAGAGCATTTAAACTAAATTCCACTACGTAATAACAATCTTTCGAGATCATAGAGCTATCATTGATTTTGAGGTAAGCATCGCCTATGCCCTTATTCGAACTCTTTGATTGTCTATCACTTCCACTTCACGACCAACATCATTTAATTGATTTGGTTTAATAAACCATTTCTTATCGTTGCAGATATGGACACTAGATCCTGAGTCCACTAGCCAGAGATCTCTTCTATCCTCAGTAGAGAGTGATTTTCTTAGCCTTTCAAATAACCTAACTACCGAAGAAGCTCCTGACCTCTTTTCAGTTGAGATATCCTCATGTTGATTATTGTTCAAACTCTTTAAACACTGAGATGTCTCCATAAATGTCCTCGTTTTACTCCTTATACTGTATCCCTCTGTCTCTTTCCTTTTTCTAGAAACCCTGTCTATTCTATGAAACAATATTTCCTCAAGCTACAAAATAATAAGATTCTCAATTAGATAAAAATTCATAAAATAAATCCAATTCATAATTGAATTTAATGAATTCAATTCATAATTAAATTCTGTAAGTTTAATTCTCAATTAAATATATAGGGAAAAATAATCGAATACAAACATCTTTGTTTCGATTTAATTTTGCAGTAAGATAATAAACGCCTCAACAAGGGTGTTCATTATCTTAAGTAAGATAATAAATACCTCAACAAGGGTATTAATTATCAGAAATGAACTTTGATAAAAATCACCAACTCTTATGATTTATCAATCAAAGTAACTGATTTAAAATCAGTAGACAATTCGTGCAAAATATTAGAGTACATTTAGAGTAAAATAAGAAAATATAATTATTATGACATATTATCAAACAAGAAGATTATTTGTTATGCTCTTATTGGTTATTTGGAAACTAAGAATAAACTATGGACAAGTATGCAAATTATGATCCTCTTACTACTCGACTAAGTTTGCTAGTTTATCTGAATATAAAAGAATTTAGAATACTTAACATTAAATCTATCAAGATAACATGCTTGTGTAAGAATCCCTAATACTATCGCAAATATTCAAGGTATTTTAGCTTAACATAGATCACAAGTTACCTACGGGTAATCATGTGAATCTACAAGTTCAATGTGAATAATTCACTTTAGACAAAAAGACAAATATCTCATATTCCAGTTTGTTAATTACCCTGTTTATCGGTCTATAGAATTACTAATATAGCTCCTATGGAAGGTTAATAGCATCCTATGTTGAGTGTGTAACCATCATTTCAATTCACAAGCTTTCTTAAACAATACAATCTCCTACGGGAGATCAGTTTGTAAAGTTCACTCGCAAATTTATTCTAAGAGACTCAATACTAGTAATACCCAGATGATAACCTTCCTACGGGAGTTCAGCAAGATTCTGAGGCGAGGCATATCTTTAGAACCATTGAACCAATGATGGAGACCATGGATATCTCATACTCGCTCCCACTCAATCTTTTAAAATTTAGAGATCCTGATTTTACCCAGTTATCTAACTTATTTAGCAACCACAAAATCAACTATGTATATCCAATTATGTGACTTAAAGAGAATGAGCTAATTTAAGACATTATGACATACTATAATAAACATGGTACTCTGATCAAAACAATTATTGTCTAAAGCTAAAGTGCTAACACTATAATATTATACATCTTATGTATATAAAATTAGACAATAAAAGCATACAGAATGTAACGATCAAGTAAGAAAGTTTGTGGATTATCATTCAAGCAAAACTTTTCCAGAAGAAAATTCAATTATTTAGTCAACAATCTTTCAACCAAAGAAAAATAATTGAAATACTTTATTTAAACCAAGTCCTGTATAAAACATTAGTTTTAAAAAATAGACTAAGAAACTTTAACCGCTAAATTATTCAACCAATAATTTTAAAGATTCTTAGTAATAGAATTTAATCAAATTAAATTCCAAGTGCATTTATAAAAATAAGTAAACAGTTATTAAAAAAAATATTTTTGTATAGAATTTTTACAAATAATTATAAATATAAATAATGAATATAAACAACTTTATAAACATTCATAAATTTTATCAAAATTAATCATTTCAAAACTAAAGAAAGGTTTAAATAATTTTGGATTGAAATATCAAAATTTAAAATCCTCCCACTCAATATGACAATCATATCTATCTCGTAAAAATATAATTATCTCGTAATTATCAAAAGGCATTTTATCACATAAAATAATATTATAATTATCTCATAATTAACAATATTTTATGTCAAATACCACCACACAAAATATTATCATAATTATCACATAATTATAATATTTTATTAAACAATATTTTAATCTCTTTAAAATCGAGCTCCAATTTCCTTATAAATCATGAAAACAAATAATTATCCTTGTACTATTATTATACTTTTAATTAATATAATTAATCTTATTAATTATTAATTAAATTCATTAATTAATATATTTTTTAGTAAAACATATTATCCTAAACGTAAGAATTAAGTTCATAACTAATTCTTGTCTAAATTTAAAAATATCAAATATTTTGAAATTATTGACTTATTAGGATAATTTAAATAATTAGAAAATAAATCATATTTATTATATAATTATTAATTAATTAAAGAATTAATTTATTTATTTAATCCTATTTTAATCTCATTAAGATACTATCTTACACTCATTAAGATCTGAAAAAAGGATAATAAAAGATAATTACTTTTAATTATAGAAATCCTATTTCTACAACTGTATTTAGAAAAGATTAATTGTAATATTCTAAATTAGGAAATAATTAAAACTCTTTTAACTAATCCTAATTAATTAGAAACTTATAACTCATATAATATTTCTATATTTATCTAGTATTTATATTTAATTATAATCAAATAATTCTAATAATTAAATAAAGATCATATCTAAATTTAATTGTAATAGAAATATAATCATTATTAAATTTCTGTTATTAATTAAAATTATTTTAATTATAAAAGGATATAACTTTTCTAATTAATTAATCATATTAATTAATTACCTAATTAATCTCATTAATTATTTGTCTAATTAATCTCATTAATTAGTAGAGTTACTAATCTAATTAGTTTTCTTTAACTATATTCCAATTACTATAATTAGAATAGTTACTAGATAAATAGTTATTACAATTAACTATTGAATATTAATCTAATTAAATTCAAATATTTTCTATCCTAATTAATCTCATTAATTACGAATTTAAATAATCTATGGATAGTAATTATTTAAATCTAATCTGATTAGATTAAGTTTCGAATTAAATTCAAAAATTATATCTTAATTTAAATCAAATTTAAATTAAAGATAATTACTAAAATTAAATTATTCAAATTTAAACTATCATGATTTATGGATAATTATCTAATAATATTTAATTGCATTAAATATCAAAATAATTTGAATAGTTGTTACTTATTTAAATTCGAAATTTAAATAAAACTAATAGAGAATCTTATCTGATTTCAAAAATTAGTAGATACTCTATTCAAATTCAAATTAACTATTAGATTAATCAGGACAATATCTAATCATATCTAATCTCATTAAATATCTAATTAATTTGAAGAATCATTATCTATTTAAATTCAAAATTCAAATAATAGAGATAATATAGGAAATCTTATCCAATTTCAAAATTTAGTGGATCTCCTATTCAAATTCAAATTAATTATTAGATAATATCCTATTTATTTAATTAATTCAAATTTAATATTATCTGTAAATCAAATTTAAAATAGGATAAATCAAAAATAGATAACTATCCTAATCTAATTTGAATAGTTTTCTATTTTAAAATTAGAATTCAAATTAAATAATTATCTAATTAATTACCTAATTAATTAATTTAAAAAAATTGGTAGTGGCAGAATCACCACCACTATCGGCCTACGGGCTGTCATCGCCCGAAAGGGAGGCGAAAAACGAAGCAACAGGTGATATCGGGCTGGGCCACCTGGCTACGGTGCACATCAAGGCCGTGCGCTGAGGCAGCAGGCCGTGCACCGAGGCAGCAGGCCGTGCGACTGGTGTGCGCTAGCCGCGCGCATGGGTTGTTGTCCATGCAGGTGAGCTGCACGCACGGCAGCAAGTGTCGCGTGTAGGCCTGCCGCTGGCACAATGTTTCGTGCCATAAGCGCGCACTAGTCACGTGCGCTGGGTGCGCATGGTGCACCGGCCGCGCGTGAGCGCCGCACGGGCCTCATGCTGGCATGCTGCGCATGTGAGCCATGCATGCAAGCAGTGCGCACATGCGGCCATGCTGGCTGTGCGAGGGCCCAACACCCACACAGGTAAGCCACGCACAAGGCTATGGCTCGCTGGATATTTTTTTTTTAAATGCTAAAAAATTAAAAAACATCAAAAATTCTAGAAAAAATTCAGATTTTCAAACTTATTGAAAATATGTTCATGAATCTATCAACCATAAAATTCAAGAACCCAAACCTGATTTTGCTAGAGTCACAATCCACAATTTTTCTTACCATGCAAAAATCAATAGCATGCATAATTAAATACCATTCATCACCATGAATCATTTAACTATCATAAACAAACATTGCTCAAACTCAATCACATAACCTAGATATTCAATTATAGATCAATATTATGCTATACATATGTACCTACACTCTTAATACCAATTGTTGGATATATTTAGTTTATCATAAATATTAGTATTGTAAAACACTCTAATAATCTTCCTGCACTAGCAAAAGCATATTCTTAAATTCTTAGTAACAAAAATATTACTATACAAATTTAACGTAATCAAAAGAACACAAATATTTTAACATAAAGGATCTAGGTTCAGCTTGTCTTGAATTAGCAATGACTTTCTTAGTAACGATATGTTCAACTTAAAGTACTTATTTGCCTTATAAAACCCCAACAATCTTTTTGTCACCTGCAAAAATAGGTTCTTAAATGATAAACAACTAAATACAAGTTTAAAATAATTAAAGAATACAAATATTTTGATATGAAAGGCTAGGGTCAGCTAGCATTGAGTTAGCCTGACTTTTTAGTGTCGAAATGTTTAACTTAGTATAATAATAAACCTTGTAAAAAGCCCCAAATAATCTTTTTACTGCCAACAAAATCTCATTTTTGAACAATTAGAAATAAAAATATTACCATACAAATTTAAAATAATTAAAAGAATACAAATAGTTTAACATAAAGGCATAGGTATGATTGGTCTTGAGTTGGTATTAGCTTTCTTAGTATCGATATATTTAACTTAACATAATCATTGTCCTTGAAAAAAGCCCTAATAATCTTACTGTTACTGGCAAAAGTTTATATTTCTATACAAATTTAAACCTATCAAAAGAATACAAATATTTTAATATGAAGGGTTTAGGTCGGGGTGAACTTAAGTTGGCTTTAGCTTTGCATATATCGATTGTTCAGCTTAACATAATCAATGGTCTTGTAAAAAGTATTAATTATCTTCTTACTACTAGTAAAAGTTCATTTTTAAATACTTAAAAACCAAAATCTTACTATACAAATTTAAAGTAATCAAAAAACACAAATATCTTACCATGAAGGGGTTGGGTGGGGCTAGCTTTAAGTTGGCCATAGTTTTTTTAATGTCGATACGCTTAGTTTAGCATACTTATTAACTTTATAAAAAAAACTCCAATAATCTTTAAACTACAAGCAAAATATCCCTGAAAAATCTTTAAACTATAAGCAAAATACCCCAATAATCTTCTTTAATTACGTTGATTACGACCATACTTTTTCCTAAGAATAAAGATTAATCACCATACAATAGATGATGGTTTAAGCTACATTGGTGCTTTGTTATACTCTATAGTAATAATTACATTAAGTGGAATGTCAAAAATGCCTACGACTATTATTAGGCTTTCAATGTTTTAAAAGCAAAGAGACTTTCAACTTTACACTATTTAGGCTCTTTCAACATGGATTCTCAATATCTCTATAACATTTTTAGAAGTAATAATTTGCGTATCCATTACATATTATTCGATTAGATTGGATTCAAGCCTTAAAAGGTAGAAGAGAAAAGGTAGTTATTTGAATTTTAAATATCTTAAGCTTTTTAGTTTTAATTTTCTATATAACACTTAGATTTTTGTGGTATATTGTTATAGATTTTTTAGATAATTTCGTCTACTCTTATTTATTAGTCTGATGGCTTCAGTAATATTCCAGGCCATTGCAGTTATTGGTAGGAGAATGAGCCTAGCCAACACTATCGGGTCGCTTGTGTTGCTATTGCTTCTCATGTTAGGTGGTTTCTTGTTGTCTAGAAGGACAATGAACTAAGTACATAAACATTATTACTGATATGTTCAGCTTGGGTTAGGCTGAATCGATCTTGACTATATTAGTGATGATATGCTCCATTTAGCAAAAATATTAGTCTTATAAAATACTCTAACAATCTTCTTATTGCTAGGAAAAGTACGTTTTTAAATTCTTAATAACAAAAATATTACCATACAATTTTATATAATCAAAAGAATGCAAATATTTTAACATAAAGAGCTTAGGTTTGGTTGGCCTAGAATTAGTAATGACTTTCTTAGTGATAATATGTTCAACTTAGAGTACTCATTGGCCTTAGAAAAAGCTCTAACAATTTTTTTGCTGCCAGCAAAAGTAGATTCTTAAATGATTAACAACCAAATTCAAGTTTAAAATAATCAAAAAACATAAATATTTTGATATGAAAGGCTAGGATCGAGCTGGCATTGAGTTAGCCATGGCTTTTCTAGTATCGATATGTTCAACTTAGCATAATAATAAGTTCTATAAAAAGCCCCAATAATCTTGCAAAAGCTCAGTTTTGAACGAATAGAAATGAAAATATTTCCATATAAATTGAAAATAATTAGAAGAATATAAATATTTTAATATAGAGACTTAGGTCGGAATGGTCTTAAGTTGGTGCTGGCTTTCTTAGTGTCGATATATTCAACTTAGCATAATAATTGGCCATGTAAAAAGCCCTAATAATCTTATTGTTGCTAGCAAAATCTTGTATTTCTATCCAAATTTAAAGTTACCAAAAGAACACAAATATTTTGACATTAAGGATTTAGGTCGCAGTGACCTTAAGTTTACTCTAGCTTTGCTTGTGTCGATATATTTAACTTAGCATAATTAGTAGTTTTATTAAAAATACTAATATTCTTCTTGCTACCAATAAAAGTTCAGTCTTAAATGTTTAAAAACCTAAATATTACTATACAAATTTAAAGTAATCAAAAGAACACAATATCATACCACGAAAGAGTTGGATCAGGGCGGGCCATAAGTTGGCCATGGTTTTCCTAATGTTGATACATTTAGTTTAGCATACTCATTGATTTTGTAAAAAGCCCCAAAACTCTTCAAATTGTAAGAAAAATCTCCTTCGACGATTAAAAACCAAAATATTACCATAAAAATTTAAAGAAACAGAAAACATAAATATTTTAAAATGAAGGGTGAAAATTGGGGTAGCCTTGAGTTGGCTTTGACTTTCCTAGCTCAATTGACATTTCTTGTCCATGTCACACAAAATAACTATAATTTTACTAGCATTGTAGTTGATATATTCAGTGTATGTCGTACAAAACTATAAAAGAATACTATCACCGACAACAAGATATTTGCTTCGACAATAATAATTATAGGATCAAAAGTTAAAATAAAAAGTATAAAAATAGATAAATATATAAGTAGATAATTACATCAAGATCCTTCCTAAATTTTGCCCATATTTCTTTCCCCGGTTATTGGTCAGTTCAGATCTTATCATGGTACAATAAATTACAAAATAAAAAGCTTCAACTATTGAAGTAAAAACATGCTAATACATCTAGAGCTAATAGTTTTGATTAGTGGCAAAGCTAGAAAGTTTTTTCAGCAGGAGTAAACATAATTTTTTTTTAACACAATAATACTACCAACAAAAATTTATTTGAATATATAATAATGTTTCTAAATGAAATATAATATGTTAGATGAATTTTCATATTTTAAAAATACTATATAATAATCTCGTTGTGAATGTCACATTATCAAAAATGAAATTTTTAGATTTAAGAATACTTTATAAACATAGAAACTACAAACTAATCAAATTTTTAATTTAAAACGATAAATATAAAGGAAACAATACACCTTATAGTTATTTATATGGATCATTATCCAATAGAATTTTTTTTAACCTATCTATTATTTTTTAGCCGCTAGATCACAATCTAATAGCTACAAAGACTTGAGTAGTTGGAAAAAAAAAAAGTAATAACAATAAATGCACATTATTTAATATTCTTTCTCTTTATATTTTATCATGAAAAAATATACATGATGAATTTTAATTAGGTAAAATAATTTTTTTAAAAAAGTATCTATTGGAG
Source organism: Parasponia andersonii (assembly GCA_002914805.1). Classification (NCBI taxonomy): domain Eukaryota; kingdom Viridiplantae; phylum Streptophyta; class Magnoliopsida; order Rosales; family Cannabaceae; genus Trema; species Trema andersonii. The sequence continues at coordinate 14,866 of JXTB01001111.1, forward strand.
TGGTGCCCTATATGTATGTGTATATATAAATATACCATTGAGTAGTCTATAGAGTTAGAGTTATTGGAAACAATGAAAAATTTTCCCAATCCTAGTTTCCCCCTCTCAATTTTAATTTAAAAAATTGAATAGAAAATAAAAGTTAAAAATTAAGTGAGTCTTAAATTGGGAGAAAAAATGATAATTCATATCTTATATAGGGATAAAATTAAAAATAAAAATCTTAATAGGGCCAAAGTAAAATAAAATTTTATGAAATGAGAAACAAATAAAGAAAGAGTTATAATAGCAATAATATCTCACATATCAAAAGTAATGAGAAAATTACGAAAAAAAAATCTCAATTGCGGCCAAAATGGAATATAAAATCTCAAACAAAACCAAAGAGAAAAATGAAAAATTTTAGGGGGCAATGGCCCCCCCTTGTCGCCCCGTCTTTGGTACTGATTATTTACTTTTTTTTCCCCTATGAATATAAGAATGTATTCTTATCCCTGTTGATAACCTAATGATAACCGGGTACGATAAGAATAATAATAATGATTCTCCTAAACTCATCTTTTACTAACAAGATCATGTTACATTCCACGATATCTATAACTGTTAATCCAACAGAAATTGTTGCATTAAAATAAATATGACTAGAACTAATATCAGTTGTAAGGATAACCTTAATCTTTTTTACTTTTTTTTATCCATTCACTCATTTTATAAGTGAGATAAAATGGGGATAGTTATGAGAACTTCCATATCATAAATATGTTTCTCAAGTTTTATGTTGAAGAGAAAAGGCAAAACCAATTCATATAATTGTATAACATTAATTGGTTTCAGATAATATGTTTAACTAATGAATATTATTTACTGTCTTCTAATGTGTAACAGAGAAATTATTCAATCTAGATAATATTCGTTCGTATAATGCCAACAAGAGCTAGGTCCTTCTTCGTCATCGGTGACAATATATTGATGGTTTTATGATTCTAGATAGCCACATAAGTCTAAAGCTCCCTTAATGCAGTGTACAAAATTACGGTTGGTCTTAGCATACTCATTGCCTTGTAGAATCCCTCAAACGAAATTTTACCAGAAGCATATTATTTCAACAAGCAAAATTGAAAACACTGTCGTACAAAATTAAGATGAATTAGACAAACACAAACGATTTAAACTCAAGGGCCCGGGTCGCCCTTGGCACTTCATGGCCCCATTGACACCTTCAATCCACATCACATGATATAACACAGCAGTCGACACATTCTGCATATATAATGCAGAACCATAAATATAAATTATCACCCACAACAATGTATTTCCTTTCACAATATCGACCTTCTGATCAAAATTAAAATTCAAGAAATAAAACTGTTAGTGGAGTATCGCGTCAAGATCCTCCACATCACATAATATAAGTAATGTGCGATTTATGTTGAATAAATAAACAATTGCAGTTCACCAACCAGACGCAATAGGAACAATGAAAAAAAGACAGCCGTAATAGTAACAGTAAAAAGGGCAACCGCAATAAGAATAGTAAAAAAGGCAGCCGTAATAGCAATTGTGAAAAGAGCAGCCGTAATAGCAATAGTAAAAGATGGTGTTCATACCACCTTTCAAAATTTATAAATACGGAGGACTTTATCACTTGTTTTATATCCCATTCTAAATCATCTTCCTTTCTAAAAGAGAATTCAAGCCTAGAAATTCCTCTTAGTATCCCACTTGTTTTCTCTTAAATTATTTAGAGAGAGTGTTTTCTCCTATTTCAAGAGAGAGAGGGGTTCATTTGTTCTCTCATTGTATTTAAAAAGAATTAAGTTGTAATCTCCTTTTCACAGTGAAATTTTTCACAACCTTATCCGTAGACGTATCCTAAATTGGATGAAACACGTTAATTCTTTTGTGTGCCTTATTTTTTTTTTTTCATTTTACCCAATTTTTTCAACTCTATTTTAGTATCGCTTCGTATCTCCTAACAATTTAACTATCATTGCAATTGATTCCAGCCGTATTGTTGCCACATTGTTACCAGAGGTGGAGCCACGTTAGACCTACAAGGGCAATTGCCCTTTGAATTTTATTTTTATCCCCATAAATTCGTAAAATTTTAAGTTTATTCTTTCAAATTTTGAGTTAGACAATTGACGCATATTTGATTTTGTTCTCTTTAGATTAAATTCTTGATTACATTTTTGAACTGTGACGTGCCAAATTTTAAACCGTCATTATCACCAGTACAAGAGATTTTCTTTTGCAAGAACATCCTCCCAATCCAAGTTGATCTAAAAAATTAAAAATGCAAGTGGAGCGTTAATGCATCAAGATCTTCACCAAATTTTGCACATGTTTTCTTCTCATATTATAGGTCGATCTTATCTTACGATGATACAAAAATAACTGTTCAAGTAAAAGTCATCTGATACAATCTGTTTAGCATAATAATTGACTTACAGAAAACCTCAACATTCTCTCTCTCTCTCTTTTTTTTTTGTTTTGCTGCCAACAAATTTTAACGAGTAAAAACAAAAATATTACCATACAAAATTAAAAACAATCAAAAGAATAAAGACGATTAACTTGAAAGGACCGGGTCGCTTCTGGCCGTTTCCAGCCCAATTGATACATCTAGTCCACATATACTACAAGATAAGAACCGTGCAATAAATAAATTCATCTCCAATTTAACAGTAATTAAATACAGAAAAAATCAAATGAAACACCCGAGTTCGTAGCCATTATTGTGACTAATGACATAATTCATTAATAAGAATTTCCTCCCAAGTCGCGATTTATATATAAGATTAAACATAGATCTTGTTATCATAATGAACCGCTCCATACATGAACATTATTTCATTCAAATAAAATATCTGTCATCCCGTATTACACCATAAAAAAATAATAAATAAATAAATAGACTCAATGTGCACAGACGATTTTGCGGGTTGCAAACACCAATCAGTCATTATCTAGTCGATGACACTTGCAAATAACAAGTTACAAAACAACAATACTCGACTACATGATAATGAGTTCTTCAGCCGTATACGTGACAGTATTGGAGAAATGAATAATATTTTGACCATTTTCCTTTCATTTCTGAGATTCTTAATCTCCTTCAAAAACAAATGTCAGAAAACAATATATTCAAAGTTCATCAAGACTTGTAACTCTTAAGCGACAGAGAGGGAAAAAAATTAAAGGGAAAAAAAATTAAAAGGAAAATAAAATATGTAAAATAGAAAGGAAAATATCTTCTTTTTTTCCCATTATTTGATTTGAAAATAAGAAAGAAAACTAAACTTATTTAAAATAATCACTCTCAATTTAATAATTTTAAAAATAATATTTTGATAAATTTATTTGTATGATTGACTAAATTACTTTGACTTCCGTTCAAGCAATATAAAAATGATGGAAGCCAATGCCTACTCTGTCTAGGAAATCCAACATAACTATCTCAACTTAAGTCAATGAAACACATTAGAACTACTATAAAATGCTTGAAACATGCAGATGAGAGAATTTCAACTTCCTGTCACAACCAATTTCTGTCTAAGACCAGACAACCACTGTTCACAAGAGAGGTCGTGTTTAACATAAACAGGCAAGAATTATAGGTTTCTGTTCTGATGAATAAAACTTAGAAGAAGTCGAGAAAGCCATAGTCAAATATCAAATAAAATGAAATTATATTTTAAACTTTCTTGTTTATTTATTTTTTCCCCCAAACATAGCCTAATATGGCCTAATGGGGTATAACTCATATGACAAATGGCTACTATTACTGGGACAGGAAATAGGACGCTAATTGAGTAAAAAAGATTTCATGCCCATTCTATGGAACTAAAACTCATAGTATTTATTTTCTTTGTTGACCATTCAACATTGAGAGCAATATACATTAAAATTTTGAAGAAACTAATAAGAAATGGAGAAGACAAAAAAAAAAATTGGGTTTTAAAAGTTCATGGATAGTAAAGTATTAGAGGGTGAGAAAAAAATGTTTTAAAAATATTTATTAATGAACAATTTTATACTTGATGAAAGTTTAAATGATAGTGCTAAGATCTTATTTTATTTCCCTTTTCTTTTTAATGTCATCTAAATTATCACTCTTCTAGTAGTGAATTAGTGATAAGTTGAATAATATTTACTAATTATATACTGAAAAATCACACACCACGTGCTATTAAAATATGGGATCCAATGGCATTATTCAAGTATAACAAGTGTATGAAAAGGAAATATAAAAAATTTAAATTTTTGTGAGAAATTTATTTAAGAAGGGACAACGAGGCAAAAACAGGGGGGAATTGTGACAATAGAGCCAACTAAAAACAAATATTAGAGATTTGGCTGTCTTCACAAGTGGAGCAAGTGGAGTGGTTGTCGTTTCAGCCGAGAAAAAATTACAAATGTTTATGTCATGTATGATGAGGACGAGAATTTTCTTGCCGCAAAGTTTGTGTCGTGTTTACAATTTTAAGATTTTTGTGTCGTTTCCTTTTTTTTTTTTTGAATCAATTTGTTTTGTGCCGTTTATATAAATAACAATGTCGCTTTCTAGTTTTCCAAGTGTTGCAGTCGTCTGTCACAAAAAATAATTTGTTATTCTTATTTTTAAACAATGATTTTCATTTTTAGTTTAGTTCCAATCTTATTTTTACTCCCACATTTGCCAAATACCCACTTAATATTTATTTGTCCTGTCAGAACTCAAAATCCTAGGCCGTTACTTTTAGTAATTTTGAGTGTAAATCAATATAAATAACGAATTTTACAAAATTCGGAGAAAATCCAGTACTTGGATGTTTCATTTTAGTCCTTGACTTATTAGAAATTCTATAAAAAAGGAACGCATCTTTAGTTTAATTTATTAAAAGAGATATGCCAATTAAAATTTGATGAAATATAGTTAATTTGTACGAAAACTTGGTTTAATAAAAACTTTAGTGTTGATTAAAACGAAGTTCGTAATTCTTGAGTCGGGAAGTCCAAAAATTGATTTACAGCATTAATCAAAATTTCCAAGTACTTAAGACTTAAAAAAAATATGCTCCTTGGGAACTATAGGGTCCCATATATATATATATACTAAATCCTCAAATAGTAGTAAATATATCCTCATACACTCACTAAGTAGACTCAATGGACTTGGCTAAACAGTTAGACATGGAGAAAGAGTGAGAAAAAGAAAAGTTCTGACCCAAGGAAGAATAAGACCACGAGCCTAAGCCAAGCGACTTGCCTAGCCATCGAGACAACTAACTCGAATAAGTGATCACCTGAAAGGGGGGAAAAAGACAAGGGTGAGCTCGAAAGCTCAGTAGGAAAGATGTTACCTCAATTAAAACCTTTTTTAGTAATGGAAGGCCCCTACATGGTTAGTTTAATCCAAAATAACTTTGCAAAACTATATGTGTATATATTCATAAAAATATCTAAAACTGAGGGTCCATATGCACATACATATATATAGAGGTACGAAAAACATAATATCTCAAAACTAATCAGTCTACAAATACATGACACAAATCCACCCATACCCATGAGTTCACCATCTCTCATTAATGGAAATCAGGGTGTTGGCACTACGTGTGCCATACAGCCTGCCTGACACCTAGTCCATAACCGGAGGTGACACCCGTGTGTTACCTACCAAATCTGGAGGAGCAACCGCATTGCCTATGCCTGCCAAATGGGAAGGTAATCAAAAGAAAAACCCCGTGCGGGTTCACGGACTCTCACCGTTGGTGGGGCCGCAGCGCCACATTGTAAAAATCCCATGATGCTAACCTGGGACTTATGTGTGATCCTATGACACGTGTACTCTGAACTGATGTATAAAAGTAGCCATGCAGTGATTTAAGTTTAAATGATGCTCTGGTTTTTTAATAAAATAATTAATTAAATTTTGTAGAAAAATAGGCAGCATAACGGCCCTATTTTAACATATCCAAAAATAATCTGCACTCAGAAAAGTCTCAGAGCAATCCAATATATAAATCATACCATTCAATTCCATCATAGATATTTAAAAGTTCTAAAATCACATTTGTTTTCATATGTTGCAGAAAATAAGTTTTATTCAAAATGACGTAAAAGAGAGGTAACCGAATCCCTACCTCACTAGAATAGCGATATCATGCTATTAGATGCTCAAGGTGCCATTGGACGATTACTCGGAGGGTCGGGAACTAATCTCACGCCCTCGATCATCCTCTTGCGAAAAATCAACTTCTCGTCGGAGCTTCAATTCCACAAACGGACATTTTCACTGAATTCCTAGCACCCAAAATAGCTAGGTTAGACATATGACTTGTCCAATTCGGGTTCGACCCCACACCGGACTGGTGGTACGCAAAACGAGGCAAAATCTCGACCATCCGATCTCGATTTTCGTGCCGATCACCAAATGACACAATATATATATATATATCAAACTTCTCCATTTTCCGAGTACATTCCAAAATGACAACAAAAACGAAATCTAACGGTCGGATCGAAAACTAAAATTCGAAACTCAAAATACCCTAAAATGGCAACTTTCAATCCAGGCAAAATGCGATCGTGAAATATATACCTTGACGATCCTTGCGACGAGACGAACCCAACGAGCCCAAGAACGCGGCTTGAAATGGTCGGAATCGTCGCCGGTGACGAAAACTTCCAAAAGGCCAAAAATGGCGTTTTCCAGCAACATGGCTCTCGGCGGTGATCGGGGGTGGGCGGCGCAGCTTCCTGGCAACACGGGAGGAGCTCGCCAGCGACAGGCCTGGCCGGACGATGGGCAAGGTGGCAGCGGATTCCTTGGTCCTCTTTGGCTGAGAGAACGAGAGGGAGGAGAAAGAGAGAGAGGGTTATCGGGAGGGAGAAGGATGAGAGAGAGAAAGATATATGTATATATATAAGTTGATTTTTTTAAAAAAAAAAAAATCTGGTCAAATGACCATTCTACCCCTAAAAAATTGGGTTTTTATATTCTTTTCTCCTTATAGGAATTTCGACCCGAAATTCAAGTACAACCCGAGAGCAAGAACGATATTCTAATAAATAGCCACTGAGAGTGTAAGGAATACTTGACTATAGAATTTACAAGTAGTAAACAGAACGCGAGTTAATGAAAGCGTGAAACAGACAGTCCTCACTTGGCATCAAAGCCCCGCCAACATACCGTACCGCATTATGGGATGGTATAAGGATACACATAGAAAGATCAAAATTATAAGATGGCTCAACAATAGGTACAAGAATCTCAACACCCATAGTTGGAAACAACAACCTCAATCATGTGAGCAGTCAAAAGATAATGGTAATAACCATGGCTAGAAACTAAGAATGCAGGACTCTAAACACTAATTGTAAGACACCAAACTAGAACAACAGACCAAACATCAGATACAAGAATACCGTCCCTCTGATCATACCAGATCAATAATCTCCAGGGACATACCCATTTGTCTGCAACTAGTTCCCGGTCCTAGACAATCTCCGAGTCAATGACTCTAACAAGAGTCTCATTTCAAGCACAGAACATGATCGAATAGAGTCTAAAACGAAGAACAATAATCCTTGTGTTACACCACACAAGATAAACGAGTCTAGAGATTAGAGGTGACAAAGAGAGTTCAATAGTTCATAACTATCTTCTGCTCTCCGACTAGAGCGAGGAATAACTCAAAACACAAAGCACTTCTAGTCAAATACAAGACTAGAACACCCAAACAGGAAATCACCAACACTAAACATTAGTGTAAACTTCAATCTCAAATGCAAGCATCCAAATATGAAAAATTTCAAAAGCATTTCAAACCTTTTATCTAGTGTAAGGCCTCATTAAAGAAAATCAAAACGAATGCTGACCCAAAGACTCTACAAGTCCTTGGTATAAAAAAAACTCCATGGACACAATCTAATGTCCTAAAAATATACATATATAACAATTGAAATCGATACTTAATGCCCCATAAATAAGGTTCTAACAGGATAGGTTGACTGGTACCATTCTCGAGTGACGCCTGTCTCCTATGCAACCTCATTTTAATTTTTAATGAAAGTAATTTTGAAAACAATTTTTTTGTTTTTGAAAATATTGGATATGAAAGTGTTAGGGCCTAAGAATACTACACTAGTTCATAATATGGTTTCTCCCTGGCCAAAGATAAACCACACCTGAATTTTGAGTACCCTTTACAATATAAACGTGGAGTCCAACGACTCTTAAGATAAAAATCCATAAGTGATCTCAGTCTAATTACCATTAGCCATATAACAATAATCATCTTATATCTAATTTAAATCCAATAAGAGAATTAGATTCATTTCAACATCAACATTTAGTAAAAGTCTCATTCCATGCATATATGATGAAAATCTCTAATAGTCTCAAGTATCAATCTACAAAGTTGAGTTATACATAGTAACCATTTAGTAAAATAAACATGGAAGGCATGAAAAAGACATTATCATATCTTCCACAATCAACAAACGGACATTATTACGTAAACTGCACTTATTTAGTAAAATAACAAATGAGGTTATATTTAAATTACCATGGTCAATTTTTCTTCCAAAACTACTAAAATATTTTGGCCTCAATCCAAATCATAACTAAACACTATGCTGTGTTCTTTGTAAAGTTATAAAATACTTTCCAAAGTAATCAAGCAAGTTTCTCAAAAAAGTTTGAAAGTTCACACTTTTTTTTTTTAGGGAATTTGGGAGATTTAGAAAATATTAAAGTGTGAAACATTGTCAAAACATTTCCTCGAAGTGGGTAAAACAAACTCCAATTTTCACTTAATCATTCAAAATAAATATTAATAGTTGTTGGAGACATAATAAACTAATTAACATATATATGAGCTCCATACACTGGAAAGCTAGAATCAAATCTTCAAGAAAAATATCACACACTAATGTGTACCACTCAAGACTTGTTAAACATAAAGCCAATGCATATAACTCAAAACCTATCAAATATATAACCAAGACATATAACTCAATGCCTTTCATTGATTTTTGCAAATCAAAATTTCATCCTCCTCCTAAGTTTTCTCAACACTGGGGAGACTAGCCAAAAAAGGTATCATCAATGCAAACACTCAAATGTAGAGCCAAGTTCATGATGCATCCAAATCAAGTGATCACGAAGATGTCAAATTCCAAGAAAATACTATCTCAGTCCAATAAACACCAATAAGGTCAAGCCATATCAGCTAAAGTACAAACACTAAATCAATGTATCATAAGCAGATTTCCCCAAGTAAAAACAACCACAAACAAATGCTGCAATCAAAAGCGATAACCAGCACCCAATGGACAACACATAGACAATCCACAAGGAAGGTGAAAACACAACAACCAAGACACAGGATACTAGATTGCTACCTTAGAACCTATGAGGTTCATGTAGCCTACGACCTGAACAGACGGGAGAGTACAACAACGAACGTCCATTCGAAATGAAGGATTACGCTAAGAGCAAAAATCAATAGTCTCATGTCAACCCGACACTTCAGAGACTGACACTCCTTGGAAGTCACCATCCCCAAGAGACCAGAATTTTACTTTGAAGAGGTTTAAAATAGGACTTGGAAAGAATAGAAGCAAAGGCAACTTATCTAGCCAATTCCTAAGTAATGTATGAGGTATTTATCAAAACTATTTCCAAAACATTTTTAAACACTAAAAATTTACACAGGCTCGATCCCAGATCGATCTGAAGCCGTACTCTGATACCAATTCTGTCACAACCTAAATAGGACGTGACTTTTTAGTAATTTTGAGTGTAAATTAATATAAATAAGAAATTTTACAAAATTCAAAGAAAATCCAGTACTTGGATATTTCATTTTAGTCCTTGACTCATTAGAAATTCTATAAAAAGGGAACGCATCTTTAGTATAATTTATTAAGAGAGATATGCCAATTAAAATTTGATGAAACATAGTTAATTTGTACGAAAACTTGGTTTCATAAAAACTTTAGCATTGATTAAAATGAAGTTCGTAAATCTTGAGTCGGGAAGTCCAAAAATTGATTTACAGCATTAATCAAAATTTCCAAGCACTTAAGGCTTAAAAAAAATATGCTTCTTGGGAACTATAGGGTCCCATATATATATATACCAAATCCTCAAATAGTAGTAAATACATCCTCATATATTCACTTAGTAGACTCAATGGACTTGGCTAAACAGTTAGACATGGAGAAAGAGTGAGACAAAGAAAAATACTGACCCAAGGAGGAATAAGACCACGAGCCTAAGCCAAGCGACTTGCCTAGCTATCGAGACAACTGACTTGAATAAGTGATCGCCTGAAAAGGGGGAAAAAGAGAAGGGTAAGTTCAAAAGCTCAGTAGGAAAGCTGTTACCTCAATTAAAACCCTATTTAGTGATGGAAGGCCCCTACATGGTTAGTTTAATCCAAAATAACTTTGCAAAACCATATGTGCATATATTCATAAAAATATCCAAAACTGAGGGTCCATAAGCACATACATATATATAGAGGTACGGATAACATAATATCCCAAAACTAATTAGTCCACAAACATATGACACAAATCCACCCATACCCATGAGTTCACCACCTCTCATCAATGGAAATCGGGGTGTTAG